>JASSUY010017174.1:11968-22347 GCA_032466535.1 Forpus xanthops
ATGGAAGAGGAGCTGGCTGGCATTGAACTTCTACCAATTAGCTTTTGGCTGTTGCGCATTTTCAGACATTTTGGCTTATTGTTAGATAGAGGTTAGCGATGAAGCTTCAGATATTTGCCTTGGGGATATCACTGCTTCACAGCATCAAGCTTTTACTTTGACACTTGACCAAAAGTGTCCTAAGTGATTTTACCCAGTTATCCTTGCTTAAATGTTTACATTCCTCCCTTCTAGCAGTCTTCCCTTCCTTGCTAAAGATGGATGTTTCTACACGAGGTCCTGGTTAGCCTTTGTGTTTCACATAAAGGATGTGCTGCTATTGATCTTAATATGCACCGCTGGAGATACTCAGAACTGATCAGACAATGCCACGGGGAATGTTGGGAACATCCATGGGAAGTTGACAGGGTCCAAGCAGGGGGTTGGACCTTGGTAGGTCTCCAGACTGTTCTGAGCAGGCTGAGCCATGGAGTCAGACCAGTGCTCATAGTGTTATCCTGTGGGAGCTGGAAAACCTCCAACAAGGGAGATGGCACAACCTCCCTATCCCTGTTCCAATAGCGAAAAAGCCTTCCCTTATCTCCAGCCTCTTTGGCCCTGCCAGCTCACTGCCTGACAGCACCTTTTCCACAGAGGTGCTCCTGGTTTCACTAGTATGGCTGGTAGGGTTCCGCCTGGCCAGAGCAGGGCTACCTTTTGCTCCTGCTCCAAATGTGCAAGGCCCTTGTCCTTTCCTCTCACTGCTCCAGATCTCTCTGGTCAGCAGCCCTTGCCCCTGTGCATATCAGCTTGCACTACTCTGCCCTGGTTTGGTGGCACCTGCAAACATGAGAGTGCACTTGGTCACCTCCTCAGGTCACAAAGAGAGATACTCAACAGGACAAGCCCCAGGGCAGACCCTGCATAACCCCACAGGGCACAGCCTTCAGGCAGGTCTGATCCAGTGGCCACCACCTCTGTGTCCAACTGCCCAGCCAAGCATTTTTCCCTCTGTGGGGCATCCACCCAGACCCTAACATCCAGCATGGCTACAAGAACACTGTGGAAGAGTGCTCCAAGCATTGCTATAGTCAACCTAAATAATAACTCCTGTTCTTCACTTGTTCATAAATCTACTTTTATCACAGAAAGCAATGTGGGTGAAGAATTACTCTCGGTCAAGCCATGCTGACAGCTTCCCATTGCCATCTTCTCCCTCATGTGGCAAGACATGGGCTCCAAGAGGACACATGCTATGATTTTGTCTGGTACCTGAGTGAAACTGGTCAATCTGCAGCTCCCCAGATCACCTTTTGGCTCTTTTCCAGGTGTTGGGGACCTCTCCCATCTATATGACAATAAAGGTAGAAACATTTAAGAGAAGGGAATGATTACCAGTTGTCATTCCATGCTGTTTAAGCAGCAAGTTCTTTTTCCACTGATCTCCTACTTCGAGAAGCTGCCTTATGGTATGTTGAAAGCTCTTGCAGGACAGAACTGAAGTCAGACTTACTTGATGGTCATTGTCAGGACTGTCCTTTTTTCATACATTTGAACTTTAATTGAAGTCTGTTTCAAACCTCTGAACATGTGCATGAACAGCATGGCTTTGGGAAGCAAGATAATTACTTCCTTTAATCCAAGTCTCACATGAACAACCTGGTAAATAAGGACACACTGCCATGGAGTTTCCTTGGTGTTTTGCCCAAGTGAGAGCTCTAACAGAGCTCTATGTCAGCTCAGAGGTAAACACAACCATGTTTCTGTGACAAGGGGTAAAAAAAAAAAAACAAAACTTAATCAGAGGAAGTTTGGATACGTGGAAGAAATTCTTTAGTGTAAGGGTGATGAGGCACTGGAATGGGTTGCCCAGGGAAGTTGTGAATACACCATCGCTGGCGGTATTCAAGGCCAGCTTGGACATAGCTTTGGGTGGCGTGGTTTAGTGGGAGGTGTCCCTGCCCATGGCAGGGGGGTTTAGAACTTGAGGATCTTAAGGACTTTTCCAACTCTAACTATTCTATGATTCTATGTTCTATTCTGCACACTAACACGTTTTTACACCTTTTTACCACTGAAGGAAAGACAAAATCCTTCAGGCTCCCATTTAGACACTAGAGGGGACCCACATGCCAGTATGATACCCCTCAATTTTTGGACCACTTCCCTTTGTCTTTACTTAGAACAGGAAGAGAAATCTTTCTAATGCCTTTTTCCAGTTGAATGGAGTGTGAGAGGCCTGGGCTGTCTATATTGGTGTATCATATTGGTGTTTCAGAGAGAAAAACACTACCAAACCACTCATTTTGCTCTGAAATAAAACTGACATTACAACATACTGATATATAGACTGTGACTAGCCTCTGCAGTCCCCTTAAATATGACACTCCAGTGGGTGTTTTTCCATCCTGGCTTTATATATTCCTGGTCAGGAACTAAAATCCTGAGGAAAGGTGTTTACTGACTGCTAGACACAAGTGAACTACTTAAAACATTTCTGAACTCTACCTTATGGGATTAAAACTTTGTAAAGAGGCCAAATTCTTACCTGAGTACATCAGAGACATTGCAAGTCACACTGATCTCAGCTTGAAATGCACAGGTTCTTTACAGAAATGGAATTACAAATATCTTTCTATCCATGAGTCTATGATTAACTATCTCACCATATTTTTTAATTTAACAAAAAGGAAAGAGGTTTCTTTTTCATTTCAAAGGATAGAAGACACTAATTCTATCAGACATAGAACAGGAATTCTACGAAAAAAAGCAGCAGCAACTGAAGTCAAAAATTGTGCATGAATTTTATTAAAATACTTTGTTTCTCGATCCAAGATTTACACACAACACGTGGATGCATTTAACAACTTACTTCACTATACATTCTGCATTTGTAATGGCTGTGCAACAAAAATAGCAACTGATAAAGTTCATATAGCTTTTAGTAATTTCAAAAAGTGACATCTGTAAACAGAGCTTTGCTGTTAGCAGAGTCAGTGTTATCAAGCTGAAGTGATTAATTTCAGCAGCACATTTAAAGCTCTTTAGACTTCAACACAAGTTCTACACTGGCAGTTTCAGCAGTGTTTATTACATCCTTTTTTTTTTTTTTTTTTTACAGTCTTAGACATGAGAGTAAAAACAGCACAATCAGACTCATTTCTAATGGATCAATTGATAAAAACCAGGAGGAAATATAAGGGTAGGAACACAAATGCAATCTTGGCAAGAGTAACATACATCAGTGTAATTCTCACAAGTTTGATGAAGCACTGAGATTACTGAGAGTCCTACATACGTATACGGCAACAAAACAGTTCCACAAAACATCACTAATTCAAACCAGGTAGCTTTGATGTTCATTTACAAAAATGGTGTGCAGCTGGTGCTTAATTCCATGCCTTTCGTAAGCTCTAAATTTTTAATTGTGAATCTTTGTCTTTCAGAAAACGTAAGGGAATTCTGGACACGCAAATGAAGGACAATATTCCTTTTAAAATCCGAGTATTGAGCATTTCAGGAAAAGTTGGAAATCTAGCTTTTGTTACCTTCTTTAACTCTTTGACTCTCTGCATGCGAGGGAAACTAAAAACAGCAGCCTGATCACCAAGGAGTGTTACAAACAATGTAAGTAATAAAGCAGCCGTTGCTTCTCAAACACACACACAGCTCTTTCACAATGAATAATGAGTTATGAGGTTACGCTAAAACATGACACAAATATATTCCTGCATTTGTCCAAACAGAGCAGAAATACAGCAACAAACAGTGCAGGTGCACTGCTGATTTCAATGTTGCACACCAACCATGTGTCAAAACCCAGTACAATGGGTCTGGATTAGCCTGACACCATATCCCTCTAACTGTTACTGAGAAAGAGAGGTTGAGGCATGCAAACAGAAAAAGGGATTTATTTTCAAGCAAAGCAAAGCTGGAGATGTGTTAAGATGATCTAAGAAGATTGGCAAGATTATTGACGAGCATTCACGTAGTAAACATTAGTCCATAGCTGTACTTATCTCCAAATTAAGGGTTGCTAAATACATTAATGGCGCTGGAAAAAAAAAAAAAAGTAATAAAAAAAAAAAAAATCACTGTTTTCTCTTTCAATTTGGCTGTCACCTTGGTGTTCTTTGGGAGGGTCTAATACTTTAATCTGAACTTTATTCTAATTGACAATGGAAAGAACAGCAACAGTTTACAGACAGAAAGACTGACAACTGCTGCCGAATGACACGTTTTTCTGTTGTGTTTTAAAAGAGCTCAATTATGCTGGATTACTGACACTCCACTGTAGGAGGTGTCACAGTGTCCTGGTTGGCACCTACATGCACAAAGCTGCTTAAATAATGACCCAGTTCCCACTGCAGAGTGCTGCTGTTTAAGATGCTAGCTGTCAACAGTTTGCACACAGAACAGCACTTTGTAGTATATAAAAAAATCTCAAACACCTTTAAATGCTCTGAATGAAGGAGCCAGTAACTTTAAAAAGGGAGATAAGGGAAGTCCGATTTCAGATTGTACCACATACATAAGAACAAACACTTTAAAAAGCTCTCTGAAACTCCCAGTAGGTCGCTGTTTCACAGCTTCCATGATCAGAGAGGATGTATTCATTGTGTTCTGGGGAAACACTAGAATTGCTGACACAGCAGAAGACAGAAAAACGGATACACACCTGAAGAAAGTCCCTGGGGAAAGAAAATTAAAACGCTTCCCTTTATTGTGCATATATTAGAATTTACCTACTACACCCGTATGTCAAAGGAACCTCTGGTAACATTTACTGTTAAAAAAACACGTTAAGAGATGGATTCATTAAAATCACGCCTGTCTAGCTAAGCTAATATTCTCTCTTAGATGCCCCTCTCCTGCTTCAGACAGATTGTAGTGCATCTGCCTAATGCTTCATCCCCAATCCAGTCAATGATTGTCACATGTGTGGTGGTCACATTAACAGATGTCTTCTCACACCATGCATTATTGTGATATTGCACGTTAGCAGTGGAGAACTTTAAAACGTCATGAGCATATCACGTTCTTGTACGCTAGTGTAGAATGGTCTCCCAAAGATAAAAGAATGTAGACCTGGTTTAATCTTCTCAGCCAAAGCCATTATTATGTTAAGATCGCCCTCTGCTGTTAAGTCAAGATCTACCTTTAAGCTACGAAGAGACCTAAAAGGTTTCTTTCCTCTTTGTCTGCAAGAAAATAAAGAAGGGTGTTGTAAAAAAATCCAGAGCAATTTTCCCAAAGCCTATTTTCTATTATCTGTTCACTTACGTGTCATCCTCTATGTATTTTATTAAAGTCAAGGCTTTTCTGTGAAGGACTAGCAGAAACTGTGCAAGGAAAGTACTCCTTAGAGACAAGCCGGGCTTCAGATGGAAGATCTGTTAAAAATTATACCAGAAAATTAAGTACACATGGAAATTCAAGAATAATTTTAAGAATGTGGAATATAAACAAACATTGCATACACACATAACATATCCTCAATTACAGCAGATCAGCCACATGAACAGCAGATTTATAGTTTTGTAGATGCTCTAATACAATACATTAAGCTGTTTCACAATTCTGTTTGGATAAAGCATTATTTTCCTTCTTAAAATTATTTGAAATTAATCCCAGTCAGGTAGCTTTCTAAATACTGTAATTTTAGACACTGTTGCCCAGCAAGAGAAGATGTGCATTGTTTTTCATAGGCAAGAATGAGTTTCAGTATTCTACTACAAGTAACAGAAGTATTTTTCTCTCTAGTTATGTTGAGAAGAATCACAGCACTAGTAAGAAAAAGAGCTACCAAGCCAGCCAATTATCTGTTCATGTTAAATTGTATGTTACTAGGGCTCAAAGTACTGAACTTTTGCTCTTGTTCTCTCTGAAAAAGCAACAATTACCTGATCCAGGAAGGCTTTTACTAACGTATCTCGATGCAGGATATCTTGAAAGACATTTCTATAGAAAAGAAAGCAAAGAAACATGTGAGCTAATGCCATGAAGGGACACTATCTGCTCAGCACCTGTGCACAGCACTAGCATTACTGTTTGCAACCTGGCAGAAATGCAAAGTGAATTCACAATTTAAGTGAAGTATTATCCTGCTAATTTTAAAGCAAATAAAGAATTGTACGGTAAAACTTTTTAGTGAAATGAAGTAAACACAGGAAAGCAGGATCTGGTCAAATACATGTAGCTGCGTTACATCCTTTATTAAAACAGGCAACAAAAATCTACACAACATGGTCAGAAATGTCGCTGAAAACAAATTTCAGTAATATTTACTGCAACAGAACCACTGATGGATCTGGCAAATCTCTCCAAAACGAATGCAACTACCAGAGCTCAAGGAGCTTCCTAAAGGCAAAAAAATCTCATGTACTTCCTTAGAAAATACATTTTAATTTCTTGTCCCTAATCAAGTAACACTGAGAGATGTAAGGAAGGGTACATACAAATCAGGTGTGAAACTCTCATCTGTGTGGATAATATAATCTTGAGACATTTCTTCATCTGAATTAGCTCTCCAAAATGCTGTCAGCTCAGATCGCATATATCGCCGCTGGTTATAGATGTGTTCATGACAAGGGGGCATCTGCTTCACTGTGTTGACATCTACATCTATATGTGTAGTAGGATATGGAGCATACATTACTTGACGGAAGGGCAACACAAAGCTTCCTGTTGCATCCTGTTTTAGTGAAAAAAATTATTCTTCTAGTTACTTAAAAAAAAAAAACAAACCCAAAACAACTATATTGGAACAAAACAATATTAAAGCATCATGCCTAAGTTTTAAATCCTATTTATTTAGACAGGTTTGTTTGAGAGAACTGGTGGTTGTAGCCCAGTAAAAAAAGTCCTTCATATTGGATAACTCCCTCATATTAACAACGAAAACAGGTACTGAGGTAGCCTGCATATTACAATATTGCATCACCCGGCTTGTGACCCCATTAATGTTACAGTATTAAACTTAGCTGGTAAGTTCAGACAGCTCCCTAGGGCAAGCAGTATTATTTTCTTACTCAGCTTCACCCATTGCACCCATTTAAAATACCTAGAGAGACTGTACGACTGATGAACTGTTCTTTTTTTTTTCTTTTTGTAGAATACAAAAACTTGGGGCCTTTTGGGATTCTAGCCCCAAGTAGGCAAAAAAAGTATTATCATTGTACTTCAAAGTATAGGAACAATTGTGGACAATGCTCAAGAAACAGATGTGTCAGAAAAAAGACCGCCTTGGAATTTTAACATGCAAATAGTTACAAGGAAAGCTACGGTGCCAGAAAGGAATCAAAGGAAGATGATGTATTTCTCTGAAGATACATGAAAATCATAGGCACATTCATCCACCGTAGAAAGTTCTTAGACTACAGAAGAACGGAACTTTCCTAAGCATACTTACTTTGAGCAAGCCTTGAACAAAAAGTCCTGACTCATACTTGAAAGAAGTCTCATTTCTACAGAGTCTAGAGCACTTCCTCTCCGACGGTGTAAGAAACAGACATAATGTCCTCACAATCTGCATTAAAAAGAACAGTTTTGAAAAAAAGTGGGTAGGTAAGGAATGAACTGATCTTCAAATGCAATTTCTGACTAAAAAGTATTAGTCATGTCAAAGGAATAAGAAAGTTCATCATGCTTATTAGGAAAGCCAAGACTTTACCAAGGTCACAGGATAGTGACATGCAAACATTATTAAGCTGTAAGCCCTATTACTCCAACTTTTTGTCAAATGAAGAAAAAATCCAACACTTTCTGGCAAAGTTTGGTTTTTACCCAATTATGTAGAAGTACTCACTTCTGCCTTCTGCTACCTTTTCCTTTTCTATAAACATGAGTTACTCTGATTACTTTCCCTCCCTTTTAAGCCTTTTATTCATTCCATCTTGAATTAACAGCTTTTGTCTTCAATCAGGCACAGTCAATTTTCTAAATAATTATCCATGCTTACTTCCTCAGTAATTCCTTCAAATTCTCCACTAAAAGCAAGAAAGGTACTTCATTAGCCATTTTCAAACTCCTGTCCTGCACGAGCTACTACGAGTAATCATCTCCAAAAACAAAGATAACTCCATTCTGCTAATCTTTCAGTCTTAACCTGCAGTGTCCTACCTGTGTCTGTAAGGTGTTCAGGAAGGCTTTGTCTTCATACAATGTACTCAATGAAGTAGCTAAACAACCTAGTTTCTAACTAATGCTTTTTGTCTCTTCAGGAAGATGCAATAGGTGCTTTTTTTAACTTTAAGGGAATATGCAATAAAGAAAGCAATTACTTAAGAACAGTTCCACCATGACATAAGGAGCACACTGCTGATAAGAACTGGTGTAGAATTTATGAAATGCACCCTGGATATGTCTTGAGACTTACACTCTTCTAGACTGTTCTTTTTTTTTCTATAGTGTCTAGCTTATCAAGACATACTGTTAGATACTCATAACCATTAGACATTAAACATTTTTAATTAATTATTTTATTAACTATAAGCTTTTTATAACCATTTAAGCCTTTTCCACTATAATGCTAACCTAATTATGCACAAATCTTACATCCCTGAAACAGTATGTATTAACTGTATTTAGACAATTTAAAACTAAGGACTGGGAATTTTATTTTCTCTGGTTCCCTGTTGCTCAACATTATCTTTAGTTTGAGTATCAGCATTTGCTGTTTATTTGAGCAGAGCTGCTTTACCATCACTGCCAATACACACAAAACAATGTGTTGTCCTCCTGCCATTTTTATAAAGCATCACAAACTGCTTATTTCAAACCAGGTTTACTAAAGTTGCCTTGACTTTTTTAAAAAGAAGACTACTATATTTCACTGCAGCAAGGAGCCCTACATACTTTAAAATACATAGTATATAAGAAGAACAGTTTACAATTAACATATATTCACAGCAGGCCCACTGTTCTTAATTTTTATTTAATACCAAAGCAATACACACATGTACCAAAAAGGGCATCAACTTCCAGAATCAAAATGAGTTTTTCCTCAAAGGAAGGTTTCAGTCTTACAAACATTATCAGACAGAACATGCGCTATCAGAAAACAAAGTTATCCAATTATACTGCTTCTCCACATGTATCACTGCAGGATATTTGTCATTGTCTCAGGACAACTAAAAACATACAGTGCTACATAACTACATATGAACATTACCCTCACAGCAGTACTGGTATACTCATCATGTACAGTGGCACCTAATACTCAAAGGCTCTAGGACAGCACACTTTTATGAAATCAATCTTTCCCAGTTGCAGGATATTCTGCATCAAAGAAGCTTATTAAAGGACTCAGCCATGAAGATAAGAGAGGCAAATGATTTAGTGAAATACACTTTCTCACAAAGGAAATAACATTTTCTTCATCATTTGTCTCTGAATTTTAGAATACAAAAAATTAACTCCAGTGTTTTTATTAGGAAGGATGAAGTAATACCCAAATTAAATGCAAGTCAAAGAGAAACATCTCTCAACAAAATGCTGATACGTTGCACTACACTAAAAAGAAATACACTGTAATAAGTACTCCAATTGGTTGTAAACACTTTATCTCAGGAGTAGCTTTCAATTTATCTGAAACTAGCATTTTGATATAATCAGAAAGATGTCTACAAAAAAGTAATTTGAGAATTCTGAATAAGAAAAGCATCTCCATTTGAATTTTTCCTTCACATACTGAGTAAGCATCAATAAACTCCATTTACACCCAAATGTTAGGGGAAAAACAGGTGATAGTTTCATATTGGTTCAAATCAAGTATCTCATGGAAAGCTTACAAGAGTTAGAAATCATAACAGCATGGGAAAAAATATGTACCACAAAAATGCAATTATTTTCTTGTTCTGAAATGACAGCCTGCAAGAGTGATATTTTTCCCTGCCAAATAGACCATAATGATGTATACACTCTTTCCTCTGTGAAAAGGTACAGCTAATGCTGCTTACTGTTTCTAGAACTGAAAGCTTCTAAACATCAAACATCATCCCTACTGATGTACTCCAGCAAGTATGACACACTAAGTGTTTTGTTGCCAGAGGACTCAGTTTAGGGACTTATATCTGTACTTTGCCTCTTTCTGGTTCATCTGGAAAGCTAAGTCAATTCTGGTTTAAGATCTTCCAGTTAAACTGTACACTTATTTACCAATTAAGTTTTAAACAGACAAAAGATGAAGTCAACGCAGTATAGCTATGAAGAAAAAAATTCTGGAATTACTAGAATGGCTTCAAGTCCCAGTAAGCTTGGCTGGTTTATCATGTGTTTATGAATACAGACTCAACAGCTCTGCGGTTCCATGAAACACAAGCAGTTCATGATGCAGATTTATTCACCCATGTAAGAAAAATTATGCAGACACTTATTTCTTAAAGAGTACACAGACAATA
>JASSUY010017175.1:0-12758 GCA_032466535.1 Forpus xanthops
TTCCCCTCCTCCCTGGCAGAGCATGAAACTCAGAAAGTCCTTGGCCAGCCTAAATATTCTAAGCCATAACTATAAACCCTGGTATTATCAGCGCTGATCCCAAGCCGAAAAATCCAAAACACAGTGCTGCACCAGCTACTACTTGAGGGAGAAAAACTGCTGCTGCTGAATCCATGACACAATGTTAGTGATAAAGGTTACTGACACTCAGAGTAATAACACATAGGACACAATAGCAAACTTCACTGTATATGTTGTAGGATATTTTGCAGTGATTTCACTCGTTCTCTTTTTATACAGTTTCAGTAACTCATATGATAATATGACCCAAGCAGTGTTAGCATAGATAGACTAAGTATAGAAAATACAGACATGCTGTCCCATTAACTTTAATTAAGTTAATTATGTAAATATGTAAATATCATAATTTGTATGGAGACCAAAACTCATATTTCAATGCTGTAGTTGGCACAGGATAATTAGATAAATCAAGTTAGATAAATTCATTCTTCACTTTGTAGCAAAATTCTTCCAACTATCAGCAATGGAAATTATATAATAATAAAAAATACAAGGATATTTTCTTTTTCTATTTCTAAAATTTATCTCATTAGTCCTAACTAGGCATCTGGGATCTCCTGAAAGTTTCATTATAGACAAAATTCATCCACTCATTTAAAACCTGTTTATAAAATCCGGGATGTTAAAGCTGCCTTTATGGTCAGAAAATGACCCAAAATATTTTCAAGGTAGAATACAGTATCTGAGAATAGCTACAGCTTGTTCCTTGCTGAAGCAAGCTTGTACTCCCTCAGATCAGGAAATCAGGCCCCTAGCAGGATCCTGGAAATGTAACTCCCAGAGTCAGTAATTGCCAGAAAGCAGGTGTCCCAAAGACACCTGGGAAGCTGCCTCGCTTGTACAAATGTAGACTGTTTCCTGCTGATTTCTGTCAGTGCTAATTGTAAACAAGATTTAATTTCTGCTGTATACTTTTTTACCTGTGCTTTCAATATGATTTCATAGAATCATCTTAAAATCATAGAATAATTTAGGTTAATAGGGACCTTATAGCTCACGTGGCTCAAACCCCCTTGTCATGGGAAGGGATACATTCCACTACATCAGATTACTCCTTACTAGGAGTCATCTTGTTACACTGCTTTTTCTTACAGCATCCTTTTAAACTGTCGCAGTTTAACCCCAGCTGGTAACAGCCCCACACAGCTGCTTGCTCACTTCCCCCTCAGGGTGGGATGGGGGAGACAACAGGAAGAGTAGAATTGAGAAAACACATGGGTTGAGATAAAGATGGCTTAACAGGCAAAGTGAAAGCTGTATATGCAAGCAAAGTAAAAGAAGGAACTAGTTCACCATTTTCCATCAGCAGACAGGTGTTCCAGGATCTCCAGGGAAGCAAGGCTCCATCACGCTTAATGAATTCTTTGAAAAACAAACATGCCCCACTTCCTTCTTCTTCTCCCAGCTTTATGTGACTAACATAAGTGGTATGGAGTATCTGTTTGGTCAGTTGGGGTCAGCTGTCCTGGCTGTGTCCCCTCCCAAGGCCTTGTGCACCCCCAGCCTACTTGCTGGTGGAGTGTTATGAGAAGCAGAAAAGGCCTTAACTCTGTGTAAACACTAGTCAGGAGTAATGAAAATATCCTTTTATTATCAACACTGTTTCCAGCATAATTCCAAATCATAGCTTCATACCAGGTATTATGATAAATATTGATCTTACCCCAGCCAGAACCAGCACAAAACTCTGCATGAGTATGAAGGTGCTCTGTTTGCCATATTTTGTTGTATTTGAGCAGGCATTATCAGACACATGTACGCCACAAATTTTCATGAAAAAATATCTCATTGTGTTCTTATGAACTTAAGAGGACTAGAATAAAGCACAATCAGATCCATCCTTTAATAACTTGCCTTTGCTTATTATCTGTTATGGTTGCGACAAATGAGTTCATGATCTTTTTCTCACTGTTGGAAATAACAGTACAACATGGTCAGTGGAACTGCAGGATAAAGAAAGGTAGAGGTCATTGCAAAGTTCTTGAAAGAAGTGGAAAAATACATGTGGTCTTCAGAGGGAAATAGCACTGGTACTACAACACAAGAGATTCATTGTTCAAATGTCTTGGCGTCTCAGCCTCTAGAGTAAGTTCAGATAGTTTTGGTACTAGATGGGGAATATGGCAAATCACTCTCTCCTTTGAGTAAGTGAGCAGGGTGATGAAACACAATTAAAGGGTTCGGAGAGTACTTGTGTTAGTCATGTAACCAAGATTCTACTTGATGCTGGAATAAACTCAAATCCTCTCATAGGAGATTTACATGAAATGTAATGGATTTTAGATCAAGCCTTGGAAAACAGACTGAGACTTTTTTTTTTTTTCTGGAGGGGGCGGGGGAGGGGAATGGGGTTGTATCTCACATCAGTATCCTTCATCCTGCTAGAACGTCACAAGCATTAACAAAAAAAAAAAGGGTTAGGGAGGGAATAAATTGCTATTACAATGACAAAAGGCAGAAAACGCTGATTAGCAAAGGCTGCACATCAAGAGTTCATGAAATATATGTGGCAATTACACTACAAGCCACTGTACAGTGCCAATGCCATGCAGAAGTACTGTGTCTTGTCTATTAACTGATTCATCAGTAAAGAATAAATTTGCATACTTAAATAATTTTTTTTAAAAGTGCACTGAAATTTTATCTTGCTGCTTATTGCTTTATAGCACATTTATTCCAAGTATTTGTAATATAATAGAATGTCCAGTTCATTATCTGTAGAGGGACTTCTGGAAGATAATGGACATGTTATCTTAGTACAGGCCTGTTTGCACAATCCAGCCTATGTTAATCCAGACAGATACTTGACAACTGTAGAGTAGTGAACCAAAGGCTTTGAGGCCTTGTCTGAAGGTTACTAGAGGATGTGCAGAGGTTTGCAGAAGTTGGCACGGAAAATTGCTGAGCAGAATATGCAAGAAGGAACTGATAACTGCAACCTTGGAACGTGCTGTAATGGTTAACAAATCATTAAACTGTTACTAACACTTGACTAAGAGATATTAACCAATGAATGTATTGTTTATTGTCAGTGAACCTTGGAAAACCTTATATAATCTCAGTAATGTTGTGAATAAAGAGAGCATTGACTGTTCCTCTATGATTATTTGTCTTTGACTCCGGTAGCTACTTCGCATCAATTATCTACCTTCAAAATTAAATATTATAAAATTAAAGCGAGCACAAAAGTATTTAGCAAAATCATTCTTCTTCCCTTACAACTGTCGCATCTGTGTAAGAGTTTATTAATGGAGATCTAGAATATCATACTGTTTATTTGCTCAATATTGCTGACTGACAAATATTGACAAGTATTTGCTGCTCATCAAAAACATAATCTGAACCATCGAATTTTGATAGAAGTCATAGCTACTTTTAATGCTTATCCTTTTGCAGAAAAATGCCTTGAGGACGGCAGAAACACATAATAAACATGATAGGAGCAATGGAAAAATAAATTAAGGTATTATGAATGAGTAGATAATGATGAATATTGACAGTTTTCATTCAGTCTTCATTAGAAAGATGCTTTCCACTAAAATGAAATTGACAATATTGATATCTAGGACCCTTAGGTTGATAAATGAGGTAACTTAAGTCACCTTATTAATAAAGTAGCTAGATTCCTTCTAACTTAAGTCAGATTCCACCAAAGGAAGACTCTTCTCTCCAACTGTTATTTAGCCACTTCTGAGATAACTTCAGGAATGACCTTCATCTGACATCGAGGGGTTGTTTATATTTTTTTAAACTAGTTTTATGTTTTTTTTTTTTCTCGTTCTTTTTTCCTCTGTTTTTATGATCACTGTACTTTACCATTCTTACCCCCAGAAATGTCCACCTCTTATAAGTTTTCAGCAGGGTGTATTTTATCCACTTTCTGTTTAGTTTATAATGCACACATTCCCCTCCCTTCCACACTTTGCAATCCTGATTTCATAGTTTCCATCTTCTGGTCCTACTTCATGATTCCATTGCTGCAGGAGCAGATATTTTTTTTTCTTTTTTTTTTTATTTTTTTCTGTGTTATTCTGTTTGAGTGTTGGTACCTAAATTTGACATGCAAGAGAAAGCAAATTATGTGGGCTTATTATCTTTTATATATTTCTCCAAACATAAAGCCTTTGTGATCAGCAGGTCGAGGGAGGTGATCCTGCCCCTCTACTCTGCTCTCGTGAGACCTCACTTGGAGTGTTGTGTGCAATTCTGGTGTCTTCAACATAAAAAAGGCATGGAACTGTTGGAACAAGTCCAGAAGAGGGCACGAGGATGATCAGGGAACTGGAGCACATCCCATTATGGAGGCAGGCTAAGAAAGCTGGGGCTTTTGAGCCTGGAGAAGAGAAGGCTGTGTGGAGACCTCATAGCAGCCTTCCAACATCTGAAGGGGGCCTATATGGATGCTGGGTAAGGACTCTTCATGAGGGATTGCAGTGATGGGACAGGGGATAACGGGTTCAAACTTAAACAGAAGAAGTTTATACTGGATATGAGGAAGAAATCTTTACTGTGAGGGTGGTGAGGCACTGGAATGGGTTGCCCAGGGAAGTTGTGAATGCTCCATCACTGGTGGTCTTGAAGGCCAGGTTGGACATAGCCTTGGATGACATGTTTTAGTGGGAGGGGTCCCTGCCCATAGCAGGGGGGTTGGAACAAGATGATCTTAGGATCTTTTCCAGCCCTAACTATTCTATGATTCTATGAATGTCTCCAGCTGTTGAGAATTTAAAAATGTTATTAAGCCATTCACAATATAATGCTCTTAAAATGTGAAAATTAAGAAGTTGCAAAATAGCTCACACATTTGGTATATGTATACCATACACTTCCTAGTTCTTTCAATTACTACAGTAAGCTTTTTAAATGTTAATTTTGAATCTATAATCCTAGATCTTTTCTGATAAGAAAAGGAAAGACTTATGTGGTGTTTTACTATCTCTTACAAAACAGTTGAGTACAGAAGACTCTCAGCAGATTATAGGATACTAGCTACTGTAGTAACCTGTGTGCTTTTTCAAGCATGCTTCCTTTCTAGATGACTCCATTGCAGTTCAATAAAGGCATTCTAAGTAATATATTTTATTACATTTTTATAGCTATATGTGGTCAGGAGTTTATATTCCATATTCTTTAACTCAACTTCAATTTGTTCTATAAGCAGAATTTATGCATGTAAATGATTAACCAGGAACAAATTAGGTCAAACTCTGTTGAAAGAGTTTGAAGCTGTAATTGGTTTCTCTAAAATGCAAACAGCTCATAGTTTGTACACTCAGTGCCATTAGCCAGTAAAGTTTGGGATCTCCTGGGAAAGTTTTGCAAACTGCACACTACAAACAGGATTAAAAGTCCATCAGTTTCTATTCTGCTGAGAAATTTATTTTGTAGAACCAGCTGTACAAAAGTGTAATAATGTATTTTTGTCAAAACAGGAAAATATAATGTTAATGATTACTTTGATGTGGCAGCCTCCACTTTAGTGGATGTATTTGAATGTTAGATCTTTTCCTAACTGTAACTGGCAAATTAGCTTTCAGATACAGTATTCTTAACTGAAATATGGTTACATTATGTGCAGCCTTTAAACAGATCTATCCATATTTAACCAAATGATAAAAGTGAGGAAAAATCAGAGAACCTTAATTCTCAAAAGCTCTATGCAAAATCACTGCAAATAGAATAAAATTCCAGGTTGTATGGAACGATCAAGTGTGCCTTGTACCCTTAGGACATAACTCATGGAAAAATTATGTGACCACTTCTGGTGACTGATGTCAGATTGAACTTTGAAAAAGTGCCTTTGGTAAATTTTTATTTTCTGTATTAGTTGTGGACTTGCAGTCTGAACCAACAAGTCGGTACAGTTCAGTCTGGGTGTTAAATCTGTTTCATAACTGTTAGGGTCTTCACAATCTGTCAACACACACTTGTTTAATTTTGTTTTGAAAGAAGGAAAATATCTATTTCATTTCCTGGCACTTTGCCAATAACTCAAAATCTTAATCCATTTTAAAGACCGATTACTCAATAACATAGGTAATCGTATGCATAATAAGAAAAAATAAACAGTAATAATTAAAAAGTAAGCCTTGTGATAATTAAAATTTAACATGAACACCAGCTATTTTGGTCTTTTTTTTTTTTTTTTTTTTTTTAGGACTGAACATTCTCTAATACAGCTGTATTTATATTTTGATGTTCTGTAAAGAAGCTGAAATGCTCATATGGTGAAAGCTTTAAGGCAAAATTCTAGATTTATTTTTGACTCTTCATGTTAGATGATACATAGCTGATAGTTGTCTTATCTTTACCTGAATGTACAACATGGCTATGATCAACTTAAAGCTAGTGGTCTTTTCTGTAAGAAACCATAAACTTCTTTTCCCCCTCCTTGGGCATGCTGCCTAGTTTCTTTTTTTCTTCCTCAGCTGCTTGTGTTTTGCGGGTTTAGTTTATTTGTCTATTTGGTTGGTTTGTTGGCTTTATTTTGTTTTCAAATTTTATTTTGTCTCCTGTTAAGTTCTATTTTGTAGCTTATTTAACTTTTCTAGTGGATGGAAAGTCTTTTCATAGGCTCTGTAAAGACTTCCATTTCCCCCTTCTATTTTCCATGAAGTTCTTCAGAGGAAAAGTTCTTCAGGGCAGTATAAATGGTGTTGCAACTTGGCATTTAATACATGTTCATATTAATGCGCTATTTTGACAGATTTCAGATGTGCTTCCTCTGTAGTACTAACTGTATAGAAAACATCTACAGAATTCTGAAAATTAAGAGTAAAACTTGCTGTGACCTAGGCCTTTAGTTGCTGAAGAAACAAAATAAGATATGGGTAATGATATTAATGGGCTCCAAAGGTTGCCTTAAAGAAGAATATCTTTCATCAATACTTCATTTAAATAAGCACTGCAATACTGCAAGTGAGATATGACAGTGCTGTCACAATGCAGTCCTTAAATATTTTGTAGAAAACATTAGAAATTTAGAAGTCACACTGCTCTTAGGTATATTCATATATTCCGTACTTTAACAGAGACATTCATACTAATAAATGACCATGACTTTGTGGGTCTAATTGATATAGATTGTAGCTTGAACTACATTTGTTTTAAATGAAAGATAATATATAAAAAATAATATAAATGTACTAAATGTAATAGAAGTTAATATCATGTTGCTGTTTATTAATTTGGTGATCTTGCATCAAACCTTTCTTGAATTTCAGAACTCAAGTAACGTTGGAGCAAAAGAGACTGGATTTTCTGAAATACTATACCAACACATTACTGCAAGCCTTAGTCCATTAGTTTAATGAGTAGTTATAATCCAAAGTGAAACCATAATTGAAAGAAGTGACCGACAAAGTATACAGGATTACAGGAATTCTTGATTGCTCTTTTGCCTCTCTTTTTCTATGTCTTTTCTTATAAGACAGCAAATACATAGTGAACATATAGCTGAACCAAACTCAAAAAAATATGTCTAATGGCAGTGTGCAAATGTTTTGTTATAATCAAACAGTGCGATATCTTCGTTTAGGCTAATAACTGAACCATAGCTATTATTTGAATTTAAATTTATTGCTTATAATTTGCTGAATTGCTAATAAATTTGATAGAAAGAGTAGCAAAAGTATTGCTAATCAGTATTTTTCATGTGAAGATAACATTATTTATGAGTGTAAATACTAACTAACGTAAGCATTGGATGATCAAGGTGAAAATTTTTAATCAATACAAGTTTTAAGAAATCAATACCAGTTTCAAGAAATAATCAAGTCTTTTGTCTTTATTGGATCAGACCTCCTATAAGCAGGATATTAGAGCTTGTACTTTCTTTTTGATATAAGTAGTTATTTGAAATCAGGAATATAAATATATTCACACATATTTTTAAATTTGAAGTTTTTCTAATTCCTGGATTCAGGGTGTAAATTCATATACATCTGTAGAATACAGCACAGAACTGAAATGTAATTAAGACAGAAAAAAGGCATAAGGGACTCAGACAAATCGTCTAATCTAACACTGCTCACTGAAAAGTCCAGCAGAAAACTGCAATATGTTAAAAATTAGTCTATAGATCATTTCTTATTGTGTACAGCTATGGAATTCTATTAATTACTTAATGTCTAGATCAGAGATACATTATTTTTTGTGAAATTTAAAGATGAGTATTTGCAAGGACTTTTTTGTTTGTTTTTTTTTGTTCTTTTTTTTTGTTTGTTTTGTTCTGTTTTCAAAAGCACTTTTTAAAATTTAAAAAAAGAAAGGCCTTGACCTGTGACATACTTGCCTCTATTTAAATGTAAATATTGTAACATCATGCTCAATCTGAAAATCAGATGTGCTTAGTGTGAAGCCTCAGTAGATTTGTTTTATTTGTTCATAGCAGTTTGTCTTCAGTCCTGCAGATTACAGATTGCTTAAATCTGAAAGTGTACTGTATCTTGGAGAGTATAAATCAAACATCCAAATTCTCTTTATCTTCTTTGCATAAAATTAATCTGTTTGCTCTTTACTCTGAATCAAGTGAAGGCAGTGAAATGCTGTCTGCGTTATTCACCATGTAAAACTAGTGCACGCAACGGGCATATGAAGTGTTGAATATAATAGATGTATTTTTATAGTGTTGATTCCCTTTACTGTTTTTGTTTGTTTGTTTTGCTCTCTTTGTGTATCTCCATTTTTCCCTAGGTAGGAAGAAGTTTTCTAGGAAATGGTAGTCTAAGACTGTGTTGTGGTTCACAGTTAAGACAAAATTAAATGGTCGCAGCAACACAGTCTAGTACATAAAGCACGTTTGTACAAGTTAGGAACCTTTTAAGGTCTTTTTTTGAAAACAAAAAAATCCAACAAAAAACAGATACAAAAAATAGACTAATTTTAGCATAGTAAAATATCTTAGTATAAATGTAACTCTTTCCAGTCATAGCTGTAACATTGCTTAATGATTTGGGATGCTTATTTAAGACCAGCTTGTTTATATCCTGTTGTGGGCATAAATCCTGTTAACAGTGGATTCCCAATGAACCAGGCCCGTGATCTGGGGCACTGCAAGGGCATTGAGGCTCACCTTGGGCCTCAGCAAGAAGGAAGTGGAATGGCTGAAGCATCAAGTTAACAGGATGTTGTGGTTTGAGACTCGGATCTGGGCTGTACTGGACATAAATATAAGGGATCAATCAGAATCTATAAAAGGGTGCATGAACAGCACAGGTGCAACCAATTGCAGTTTGTGTGATTACATAAAGGGGAGGAGTTTTGTTATATAAGGAGAACTTTGCAAGCAATAAACAGCTTCTGCTTTATTCACATTAAATTGTGCGTGAAGTCTGTAATTTCTTCCTAAATCCTGTGTCATATAGTCCAGCTTCATGTGTGTCCTTTCTGCTAATATATGTTATCTTTTTCAACTGGCAGAGAGAAAAAGATTTAGCAATATAAATATTGCCCTAGAAATTGGAATTCTAATTGTGTCTAGAGGAAACAGTGACTTTTAGAAGGTGATAGAAGAGCTCCCCACTCTGAAAGACCTTAAGTCTGGAAAATGTAGAAATGTTGTATACTTAAAATTTTGCCACAGCAGCAAGTGAACGGGAGTCTGGGTGTAAGGTAAAGGTGAAAGGAGTAGGAACCTAGGTGACATTTTCCTGGACTGCTGATGAAATGGAAGACATTCATTAAGGCACATTCTACAGCCAACAGCTGGCTGTAAAGCTTGTGCTGCAGTCAGGTCTTCAGCTTTTATAACCAGGAGATACTCCTTGAGAAATAAGGACTGTTGGAAAGACATGAATTCATGTAACAATTGAGAAAAGACCATCTTTGACAGCAAGCTTCCTGATCTTAATAGCATGTATTTTAATGATCCTTGATAAGGGATGGTGACTAAAGAGAAAGGAAGGTATGATGGTGTATTAAAGTGGCCTTCACACTCATGAAATGAAAGCAGAACAACTTTTCAAGTGTCACTGTACGAATGGATCAATATGGGAAACAGAAGAGGAATTAGAGATTCATTAATGGTGGAGAGCTATGGTCTCAGTGGGAGTAGAGAGATGTGGATGGAGTGCTGCATTGGATGGACACTGAATTCATTAAAACAGCATGCCAAATAGCACCAAGAGTGATGCTCTTCCTTAAAGGTGAGTTGGAAGGCAAGGCCAGGAACAGCACAAGCTAGTGCAATGTCCTCTCCGGAAGTATGCTGCCCTATAACACACCAGGCAGACAAGTATAAGTTTTATTTTATTTTCTGTATTTTTTTTTAACTATTCTAGCTGGAATACTCCTTTTCTAAATAATAAAAAGATTTAAAATTAATACTAACCCATTTCCATGACATTCCATTTTGTCTAAGATTTACCTTATGGGCTAAGTGTTATACTTTCACAGTTTGGCTACAATATAGATATACAACAAATACTGTATTCAGTCCAGGCTTTCTAAATAAAATGACAGTACGCTGTGCTTACTTGCTTGTGTTTCCATAAGTGTAGAGGTCATTGGCAATTCTCATGCCTCTTTCTGTGACAGACATTATTACTTGATGCTGGCAATCCATATTAAAATTTTCCTAGAAGTCCTGGAAGGTGTCATGCTTCATTTTCCCCTTCAGCTAGGTGAGCAATAAATGGAAATGTTCTAAAATTGTATCCAAGAGTTGCTTTTTGATCTTTTTTCTTCCATCATAACCACATGCCTTGGCCAGTAAAAACACACTAGATGGGTTTCACTGTAGTCATAAATTTCTGTAGACCGGACCTCGCAATCATTTTTGCTTCTTGATTATAGTCCTGTTCAAAATGAAGATATATTAGGTTGTCTTTATTTCTTCCTTCTTGTAAGTGTTCAGGTTTAACAAGATAAGAAGCCTGCAGCTTATTTATTTATTTATTTATTTATTTATTTATTTCCCCCAGTAATTACTTAGACCTTAAAGTTTTCTGCAGAGAAGATAACAGCATTGGGTTCTAATAGCTAGCATCTGATGAGAATCATTTTTCCTCTATTCCCAGACTGTAATTCTATTAATTGTCAATTTGATAGTATCTAACACAATTGGCATGATAGCTTGATATAGCATGGAGTGCTAGGCCAACACACACAGTATTTTGTAATAACTTTGTAGCTGTTTAGAGCTATATCACTTCACAATGATTTCTTTGTCTCCCAGTGTTTTTTGGATAAATCCATTCTATGATAACCAACGATAGGAACAGACATTTATTCTATGACACTCTTTTTAGGACTGAAAGATGTATTTTTCATTACAAGCTTTCCTAGTGATTATTTATCATCTTATATTCAATTATCCTTGGTTCTTCAGGTATAGAACTATCTCAAAACCTTCTGTTAAATTTTTTTTTTCATGACTGTGAAAGTCTAATTATCAATGTGATCCACAGCCTCTAAAGAGTCTTCTAAAGCTTCAGATAGGTTCTTAGCAGGATATGTTGAACTCTACAGCTTAACAAAGCCTGCAACTTATATTTTATTCACCTCAATATAAATATTTTTTGCAGTTCTTGGTGCAAAATAATTGAATTAAGCACCACACAGTAAAGTTCACTTGATTGTATATTGAAATTTGAGAACTCAAGGTGACTGTTTTGGAGTTCTGACATACATATGGTATTGCAAAGATGAAACATGATAAATATTAATATTTAGCCCTAATCATTAGCAATACCATATAGGAAGTGTAATAACACTATCTATTCAGACATGTCTACATTAAATAATCTGATAAAATCGCATATGAAAGCAAATTGGAACTTTTTGTGAAAGTACATCACTATAATTTCTTCACTGGTGGAAAGTAACACTTAAGAATAGAACATTTTTTTTTGTGTGAAGTTGCCACTCATGAATGTTGTGAAGAAAAAAAAAAAAAAAACTATAAATTTTTTGCAGCTTCAAAGTCACACTGAAAGCTGGAAAAAAATTGGTCTAAAAAACCTGATTTAGAGAAAAAGCACAGAAAACGGTTAAGTAAGAAATGAAGTAATATTTTTGTGAGAAAATACCTGAAATATATTGTTAAGTTTTAGAGGATTTCAAAGAGGTCATGTCAAACAATGAACGCAGAAATTCCTCTCTGGTTTTTTACAGGTTTTTTTTTTTTTTTTTTCTGTAGTTGAATCTAATTGTATGTCGTGGTTTAAGACCACCCAGTAACTCAGAACCATGCAGCTGCTCTCTCACTCCCCCCTCTTCCTCTCCCTGTTACCAGATGTTTCGGGGGGAGAAATAAAAGAATGTAACTCCCATAGGTTGAGATAAGAACAGTCCAGTAACTAAAGTATAACAAAAAAACACTACTGCTGCAACCAATAATAACAATGAGAAGGGAAATAGCAAGGGGAGATAATACAACAGCTCACCACCTGCCAACTGATACCCAGGCTGTCCGAGCAGTGATCCAGCCCTTCCAGGTGAAAGACCCCGGTTGTCGTGGTTTGAGGCCCTCAAACAGTTCTGCTCACTCACTCCCTCCTCTATCGTCCCCAGTCCTGGGGGATGGGGAGGAGAATCGAAAGAATGCAACTCCCACAGGTTGAGATAAGAACAGTTTAATAACTAAAGTATAACATAAACCACTACTGCTACCACCAATAATAATACAAGAGAAAATACAAGGAAAGAGAATACAACAGATTTTCACCTGATACCTA
>JASSUY010017177.1:11119-46879 GCA_032466535.1 Forpus xanthops
CACCAGTAATAATAATGACAAGGGAAATACAAGGAAAGAATACAAGAGCTCACCACCCAGCCTGACCAAGCAGTGAACCCCCCCATCACCTGATATCAAGCCTGACCACACAGTGGTGTGTCCCCCCCGGTCTTTCCAGGCTTCCTGGAGAGGTGGTTTATGCCTCATGATTGCCAGTGTTTAAGAGGCATTTGGACAATGTCCTTAATAATATGTTTTAATGTTTGGTCAACCCTGAAGTGGTAAGACAGTTGGACTAGATTATCATTGCAGGTCCCTTCCAACTGAACCATTCTATTCTGTTCTGTTCAAATGGTACCAGGAACTGTATTCCTGAGCTTGTATCTAAGCTTTTATTGAATCTATTATATTCAAGCAAATGAAGAGAATATAATTATGATTGAAACATAGGGAAAATATCCCTGTGGAACCAGAATGAGTAAAGACTCATCTTGTTAGTCAAGAAATATCATTGCTAGTTTTATAATTAATTTCTTTTTTCATGTATTATAGACGTAGTGCACATAAAATGGACCAGAAAACAGGAAGGAGTCTGAATGAATTACTTCATCATTAATCCACTGTATCAGTCTGTTCTGTTCTTGAATGCACCTGCACCATATATGTGTGCAATTGTATCTGCTGTTTTACTCTCATCTTTTCTCCTCTGTTCATTCTCAATAAATCTTTTATCCATTCTGAGAGCATGACTTTTCTTGTAAGAATAAAGCAATTTAGCATTTTGATTATATGTTCTTTTGAGATGATGAAAACGTGTGTTTCACCCATAAATATCTGAGCATATTCCTGGGTCTTCTGTTTCTTAGGTGATTGTTTCAGAGTCTAGCTTACTGTATAAAAGGTATCAGCAGCAGCACTATCATCTAATTAAGAAAATAAGGAAAAAAAACAGAAATTGCTGTTATACCTGAGGTGTGCCTATATCTTAAATTAGTGTGTACAGTTTGAGTCTTCCCTTTTCAAAAATATTACTAGCAAAATAGAAGAAGATTTAATGATAAGCAAGAAGAATGATCAAATATATGGAGTAGCTTCCGTAAGAACAGTTATGTAGGCTAAAATTCTTTGATACAGAAAACACAGCAAAGATTGTAAGGTCTATATAATCATGACTGAGAAGGAAAGGGTGGGTGGTGAATTTATGTTTGCTGTCTCTTCCAGTATAAAAAATGACAGACCAGGAAAATCTGAAATCGCATTGTTGTACAAAAAGGTTCCCTTAAAGGTATTATTATTTCATCCATGCCAAGAGTAATTAAAAAGAACATTTTAATGTAAATAATCTAAACAAATATTATTACTTCTGTATTAGAAATTTTTGTTACCTGTATATTATGTCTCCCAGGATGATTGATATTACACATTGCAAAATTCTGGTTTATGTTGCAGTTGATAGTAGACTCTAGTTCTTAAGGGTGAAATTAGAAAAACATTGTTTCAAAAGGAGAAAAAAAAACAGGCATTAGGTTAAATATTAATTTGAATGTCGACAATAATGGGTACATATGCTATTTAAGGAAGTCATTATTCCACTGTGTAGTCAACAAGAGTATTGATTAGAATTAATTCACTACCAAAAGTCTCCAGTCATTTTTAACATAAGTTTTTCCTCTTTAACAGTACCCTGAAGCTTGTCTTTTTCGTGGTCAATTTAGCAACAAATTTGCAATTAATCATTTGTTGATTGCAATGAATGGTCTGTCGATAATATGCAGCTTACATTGCTAAAAGGGTTATACAGGCCTTTATTGTTTTCCTTTTGTCTTGGGAACACTTTGTCTAGCTGTGTTTCCTAGAATGGATTTTGAATAGATGTTTTGAAGTAACTCATGCCAGTTTTAAAGAGACACCATGGACTGCTCTGAGAGTATTAATCAAGATATGCCCTAACTTTCCTTTGGCATTACAATATTTGGACATCTGTTCTGACTCCTTATATGTGAAGTAGGACACATTGGCATAAATGAAGGGTTTCATTATCTTAAATGTCATAACATTTGTTTGAATTACTTTGTGTAGGTTTTAAATGCTGAAATTGTAATCTTGTTTTTTTATAGATTCCATTGTCCTTTCAGAAGACTATAAAAATGGAGGCCTTTTAAAAATTCCATCCATAATTCAGAAAACATGATTTACAAATTGTGCAGTAACTCTGAAATTGCTGTAGATGATATTTTAGTAATTTTGAACTGTGTAAGTATTTTTACTGAAAGAAAAGTAAGGGCAAAAAATGCTTCCTATTCCAGAAACAGTGGGGTTTGTCACAGATTAATGTATAAATGAAGGCAATTATGAAATGCCCCTTTGGGGAATGTTGACATGGAATCATTTATTTGCAAAGTTCATGGCAGCTTGAACTGCAGCTTTAATTTTGTCAGAAAGAAATGTCTGTTATAGTCCAAGTTCTGTTCCATACTTAGAGGAGCATCTCAATGGTATATTTCGTGCATCAGGATAGAAAATTACTTTGAATACAGTGCACATAACTGAAACTAAAAGAAGGATTAAATTCTGGTTTCACACTTTTCCAAAAGTTTGGAAATGTTTCATTTGCACCGATCTTTAGATTGCATAAGTTTTTGTAGGTTTTGAGTGCTTGTTAGCAAAACTAAGACACTAGTGAAAGTAGAATTTAACTGATTTACATTACCCTTATTAACGATGATATTATACAAAATAATTATAACCATTAAAACATGCTTACTCCTAGATAACTTCTGATGTCGTATGGATGTGATATTTATGCTTGAGTAAAAGTTAATATTAACTACATTTGTCTTAGCTATAATTAGAAGGATTACTTATTACAAACATTGGCAAGACAAGTGTCTGCTTACTCTGCAGCAAATTTGGGAATACTAGCTTGTCATTTAGTATTGATTACATTATTTAAGTAGCTGAGCAAAGCAGCACTTTACAAACAGGTGCTCTTTGATTTGCAAATTTATGAAAATCTAGCAGCAGCTTTCAGCCTACTGCATTGTTGGGTTTTAAGGTAAAAAGTTGAATGGTGATTTGACTATGCTTTCATTTACAACAAAGATTTAGTTAGAATTTCTGTCTCATGAAGCAAATTGAGTTATTGCTAACAAAACCCAGCGTGGTTCTCTATCTGTAAAATGTGTTCACAACATAACTATCTGGCCTGAAGTTCAGAGAAACTATCCTGTTCTCATTGTTTGCAAGGAAATATTATGGACCTGTCTTCAGTTATGTGCTTTAGTTGACTCCTGAATTGTTTTGCTGGAGCTAAAATCACTATATCAACAGATTTTCAAAATTCTAGTTTACTGTTTTTGATTACTTATAATACCTCTCCTGCATATAGGTGGTTCCATATTCCAAGGCTTAAAAGTGCTTTCAAAATGAGAGCATCATTTTAAGTGATACTGACTTCACAGAAGAAAGAAACCAAAGAATTTATTTTCTCACTCTGCTTGTTCCTGCCTTTGCACTACAATTTGCTGCACCCTAAGTCTGATCATTTGGGGATTAACTCTGTGAAAGAGAAAATTAATTTGGGGACTTGTACCCCAGTATTTAGTGTAAGCAACTTAGCCTTCTGGAAAACCTCATCTGTGTTGGAGATCCTGACTAAACGGGGCTTATGCAAGGAGCTTTTATGCAGATATAGAATCCTCCCAACCAATTTGAGGCTGAGAATAGGGTACTGGTATAATATATTCAAAGCTACCATTAAAGCTGTAAGTTGCTAAACAACCATGACGCATTGAGCCTGACCAGATGGTTAGGCAAAAAGCATTATGCAAGTGCACACTTGGGAGGGGGAATTATTTTCCTAGAAAACTTATGGAATTTCTCAGTTCCAGTTATCATACACCTCTCTAGACTTTTACAGTAGTCAAGTGGAAAGTGTCTCTGCCACTGGCAGGATGGTTGGAACGAGATGATATTTAAGGCCCCTTCCAACCCCAACCATTTGATGATTCTATGAAAACATTTATTTAGCCATCTCTGAAGGATCTGTGTAGCACTTCTAAAACAATTTGACATTTATTTTTTTTGTGGGGGGAGGAGGCTTGAAAATTTTACATGTGTGAAGTCACAACAATGAGCTCCAAGTGCAGTTTCCAGGGTTTCTGACCATGTCAAGAATGGTATTTTCTATTCCATTCTATTGTAAGATTGCTTAATAGTGAAATCGTATTGTATAAACCAGTAGTAAAATATAGTTTCTAAAGTTGCTGCATGTTTTTTGTCCTTTTCATCTGAAGCAGAGTTTAACAGCATGTTAGTTTGTTAAAAAAAAAAATGTTTACAGTTCTTAATTATTACAGGCTTCAATATACTAAAAAAATTTTTTTTGTTGTCCTTAAGTATCAACATTCTGATAATAACATGTGACTTACTCCCTTTATATCATATAATAGAGCCTCTCTGGAATAAATAAATACATTTAATATCAAAGTCTTTGTGTGCCCAGAGACTACAGAAGCAGATACTGCATAACCTCTGTGTGCTGTACACTGGGTAGATCATAGAATCATAGAATAGTTAGGGTTGGAAAGGTCCTTAACATTATCTAGCTCCAATACCCCTGCCATGAGCAGGGACACCTCACACTAAACCATGTCATCATCCCTGTAAAATGTTTTACATACCTAAATTATTTATTCAAAGCAGCTGTAAAGAAAGCTTGGTCTATTTCAGGTGGAAAATATATGTGAATAAATTCTGAAAAATTTGACTATACCTAACATAAACACATTCAGTTTTGGTCCTATTTTAACACTTTTCCATATATCCAAATGCTAAGTTTAGAAAGAGCTTTTCATTCTGTAAGCCATAGGATGTTTTTTGCTGTTTTTGAACGCAGGATTATATTATTCATGCAGAGTATCTTTTTCAGACCCTAAATGCTCAGTAAGATAACATCTAATTCCATTTTTTAGACTAGTATGTATTTCAAATAAGTATTACTACAGAACCTAGGCTTTATTTAGCTTGAGAACAATAGATATCAAATACAGTTTATATGAACTAATTACAGTAAGGTTTTGAGATAGCAAGTATATTTCAGAAAACACTGACCTCCTGTTTTTCACGAACATAGCCATATAATGTGTGATTTTACACTCCAGGGAGGAGTCTGAGCACTTAGACTGTGTATGAAGACTAGTATGCATTCACTTTTTAAGTTAGAAATTTGAATAACAGTAGCAGTAAAGCCAGTGTGTGATCAAGATGATCTGTTAGGGTCTAGTCTGTTCAGTCTAACACCTTTATGAGCAGTTTAATTTCATTCTCTTTTGCAGCACCCGTTTAGAGTCCCAGAGAAACCACTCTGGCTTGGCATAAGTAAGTCGTGTGAATCTAGTTTATAATTCTTGGAGGCTTCTCAGTTGTCCAGTTATTTTCAAAATACCTGTTAAATAGGTTTGCTTCAGTTTGATGCCAAACTGTACTGCCATTTCCCCTATGACTTCACCTGCTGCAAGGTAATCTGTCTCTTTATCATGAGCTGTGAGCGCTAGGGAGAACCAGGCCATGTGTAGGTACTTCCATTACACTCTTATTATTTCTTCAGAACTTGGAAGCCCTCAAATGCTGTACAACTACTTAATATGCTAAATGCCCAAAAAGAGTAGGATACCTCTCACTCTTCGCCCAGGAAGGTGGCATTACAGAAAGCCTGCAAGTACGCTCTTCACTTGCTGCTGTTGCCTTCCCTCAGCTATGTCATACTTGACTGACCCTTAAGGTGTGAACTGGATCCCAAGTGACTGCTGGTACAAGGATGTGGCCTAGGTTGGAAGAAGAGAAGGAAGAAGAAAGCTTGGTGAAATCTTCATTTGAAGCACGTGTGGGAATTAGGATGCTTATACAATTGCCAGTCTGCAAATCAAGACATATCACCAAATGATGGCAAGAACCGAGGCCAAAGAACAAAAAAAATGCAACTGTCACTCAAACTGTAGACAGAATTTCCCTCAGTACTTGATGCTTCTGTGGATTTGATATGTAGTCATTTAGAAGTTACGTCAGGCATTTGGCAGTGAGGCCTTGCTTTCCTTTCTATATTGGAGTGTTCTGCAGCTGCTTACCTTACAGGAAGTTTATGATGTAGGTAAGATTAAGACTTCTTTAAGTCTTCAGACTGTCATTAAAGACTGGCAACATGAAATTGTGGATAGACATAACTCAAAACAAAACCTAAAAAAAACACATCAAAACCAAAGGCTATGCTTGAGTTAACTGTACATTTGAGCTTAAGCAGTCTTAAGTTCCATGAGAGAAAATAGAACTTGTTCTGCCATTCCAAATATTTTGCAGTACGTGTTTAAGTAACAGGCTACAGAAGTAAAATATATGAGGAAAAAAACCAAGCAGCAAAACCAAGGGGGAAAATTAACATAGTAAGCATACACAAGGCATATTGATTGAATAGCATTTGGGGGGCAGGGATGGAGAGGAATGGAATACTAAATAAAAACAAAGGCCTCTAAGCCAGTATATTGTTGACAGCTGGGTCTCACAGGCGCATGTCTAGCATTAAGACCCTGGTAGATTTGGAGATGGTGGAAAATGTAAGTCTGAGGAAGGTGGAGTTTTAGGCATAACTCTTAATGCTAAATACAATGAACAAATACCTTGGTCATCCACATACACTCTGAACTCATCACTTCTTCTCCCTTGGAGGTGCTCACTTGGAATATGCAGACTAGTAGTATCAGCAGGGGTTCTCCTGCAGGGCAGACAAGTTGAGGTGAACTTGTTACTCAGAGATAAAAATGGGGGTTGTAATGAAAGAGAAGGGCACCGACACTGATCCTGAAAAATTATGTCAGAGAGAGTAGTTCTGGAAGATGATCCTGAGAAAAATTCCTGAAAGGGAGGGTTTGGTGTTAATGGTAAAGAGCTACCTATCAAACAATGTGAAATGTAGAAATTAACTACCCTTTTTTTAATACAGAAAAAAGCAGAAGTTTTCCTCATTTGCCACAAGTCAAATGGAGAAGATGGTGAAGGTAAAGAATGTCAATGATAATGTGATTAGGAAGGGTGAGCAGGGCAATCCTGAAATCTTTCTGAGGAAGAAGCTTGATACAAATGAAAAACACTTTAAAATCTGAGCTATAGGATAAAGAAAACCTGTGTCTTGATAGCTCCGTGTCTGCTTAGTTGGGGCTAACACAGGTAAAGACAAAACAAAGAAAATAAAGTAGAAGGATTCAGGAAATATTTTTATTAGTACAATAGCAGAACAAATCCAGATATTGAGCAAAAGTCAGAAAAGTTGCTTTTAGGCTTGTAAGAAAGAACAAAGGGAGAGGATGTTAAAAAGTTTGTTGTATATCAGTGGAGAGAGAGAGAGAACATCTTTAGTTAAATAATCTAACATCTAGTCCTAATTTATGAGTATGCTGGGGTTTTTAATAAATTAATATTTGTTTGTCCAATAGGGAAGGTAGTAAATAATATTCTAATGCAAAAATTTAAATTTCAAATTGAAAATGTAATGAATGAAAACAGTGACCTTTTTCATTTAAGAGAAAAATATTCTTTCAAAGTGTAAATCAATGAGAGATGTTTCAGTGGTTTGCATACTTCTGATAAAAATAAATGTCTGCTATGGAAACAAATGAATAACATAAATATGTATTAAAATTATAACGCTGTGTTGCCAAGGCTTTGACTAACAAGTTATGGGAAGTTGCTAAGGAAGTCAGGTGAACATTTATTATTTGATCCCTATCAAGCAAATAAGCATATAAAATAGGTGGTGATACAAGATTTGGCGTGAGCCCCAGTGAGGATTTCAAAGGACAGCTCAAACTGTTGCATTTCAGGCATAGCTTCCTAAAGCTAAGTTAGGTGTGCTCAGCCTGTTGTATGATAGTTACAAAAGATTTCCAAATGATGATTCAGAACAGAAACTAGTCTGCATGCCTTTTGGAAAAACCTTTCTAAATAGCTTTGTTCTTACTTCTGAACACACTGGGAGATCATCTGGCCAGTTTTGGCACTTAAATTAAGGACCTAAATTTAGCCTCTGAGAGTACTACTCTAATGCCAATTTAATCAAAGCTGAAAATGAAAATACCCAGAGGGATTTGTTTTTTGCTTAGGTGTTTTGGGTTTTTTATTAGGACAGCATTTGAAAAACATAAATCAATTGAGTTTAATTTTTCAGGAGACAGCACAAGCAATTATTCTTTATCCCAAGTATGGCTATATGTTAAGATTTTAGTGTAATGGCAGTGATCAGTATTTCACAAAAAAAAATGCTTAGTAATTGATTTTGTGTGGAGAATTGCTCACTTTTCTCTCCTCAGAATTGCAGAAGTGCTGGGCATGAAAATCAAGGTATTTATTCCAAGCTAGCCAGGTTCTTAATATAGACTTCTACAGTGTGTTTCCTAAGAACAACTAAAGCAACAGCCCATTGCATTGCTTATATTGACTTTCAGTCTGAGCTGTGTCCTTGAGTGTGTTATGCTAAAACTTATTGTGCAAGATAATTTGGGACAATTTCAACATAGTTCTCCATCAGCAGTTATCAGAAATGCTACTAAAGGTTTACCACAGAGGTCTTTTTAATATACAAGATATTTAATACACTGCCTATATGGCTATGTTGGCTAATTGCCATGTGATCACTTTTCTTTTCTTTTTAGTGACCACATAAACACTCAGCATAGATGTAGAAGAACCCTTCTCTAGTTACGGTAAATTTAGGGTGACCAAATATAAAGAAAGGAAGACGTGCTCAGTAACACTCTCTATCCTCGTCAGAGAGCATCTTACAGGGTACATGTCCTCTGCATTGTATTGAGTCATGGGGCATAGTTTGGCTTAGCCATCTGGTTTGATAATAACTTGTCTTACCTTGCAGTCTTCTTTGGTTGTCCTGGAATTTGATGAGTGATTTAAAAATAGAAATAAATAGGAATTTAATGTCAGTTTCTAAACACCAAAGAAAGTCCATGGCATACTGCTACAAAGGCTTGTGTTACTGGACTGGTTCCTGGAGTGGTCCCTACAGCTGGGATGGGACCTGTGGTCATCCTATATGAACATATCTTTTCCTGCAAAATGGATTCTCCTTTGTGTCTGTGTGAAAGATTTCTAGTACCAAATGACATATACTTAGTGTCAGAAACTTAAGAGAGATCTGACTTCAAGTAAAAAGGGCGAGGAAAAATGCTTATATCTAAAGGCCTGGTCTAAATATTTTGTTACAATTTCCAGATATACAGTCCTCTGGTCTTTTGCCTATCATTTATAAATACTGTAGTTACTGAATGTTTCATCCTCGTCTTAGAGATATTACTTATTTGAATGAGTATTTAAAATATGAACTGTCACTTGACTTAGTAATACATGGACAGCTGAAATGTATTTAAACATGACCGTCAGAGGGCTGGCTGTCGAGAATATCACTGACAAAATGAATAGCATTATCTTGACAGTTTCTGTGTTTTTCTTGGAAAACCAGGAACACAAGTTTCTCATATTTTTTTTTCTCAGATTTATCGTATGTGAATTATCATTATCTTTCAGTAAAGCTTTATCAAAAAGAGCTTGAAATCTCTTCTTGCTCTGACCTTTTCAAGCTATCACTTTTCTCAGATATATTAGCTTAAAATATCAGTAGAAACTAAGATAACTATAGTAACTAGTGTTACACCAAACCCTAACATATTAATGATGTTTTTTTGTTTATGTTTTTTGGATTATCTCAAAGGCTAATGCTTGTAATTTAATTAGAAATACTTGGGAGTCAAATATGAAATGGCAGCTTGATAAGGCAGGACCTGAAGTTTCTTGATTATCTTTTTCTAGACTTGGGTATTGAGTGATTCAATAATAGTCATATTATTTGCTTATTTGAGACTCTTGATTGCTACAGCGTGGGAAATTTTAAAATATGTATCTATGACATTTGCTTTTTGTATGTGAAAAAATTGGAACGCATAATAATCAGGATGTTTGTTTATCTAGAAATACTATTTTGAATCTTAAACCAGTACAGCAAACTTTTTTAATCTATTTTCAATTATATTTTTGTACATCTCTACTATCTCACATTAATAACTGATGCAAGCTAACTGGTAAATTCAGGTTAGATTTGCATTCTGATCCAAAGATTACAGGTTGCTGAATTATCTTTTAAGCTTCCTAGCCTTGTGGATCCATTAAGCCTTAATTAAAGAAGCATCTTAGAAAAAAATAATCAGACCATTTATACCCAAAGAAGATGCACATTGGTCATTTGTTTGTTCACCAGCATAAAAATTATTATTTAATGGAAATTTTAATCACAGCAAGCTTATAGTTAGACATATATTAAATGCATTAATCTTTCTATAAGGTTATTCACAATGTATAAGGTTACTCCTCTGAAAAGACTGCTTCAGATTGCTTTCCGGTAATGCTAATACCCATTAAAAAGATGAATATATATGTGTGTAAGTCAATCATAAGGTATTAAAAAGGTGTAGCAACTTAAGCTTCTTTTCTTCTTGGCAGGTCACTTTGAGAAATGTTCTACTTCAATTAAAATATTTTTTCCATTTCCTAGGAGTAGATTCAGATATGCTCTGTTCTCTATCTTATCTTCACTGTCAGGATTTAAAACAAACCTGAGTGAGATATAAGAAGGATAGTCTAGCTATGTCAGACTCTGAACAGGTTCAAAATAAGGGTTTATATACGTATATGTCTATGGTGATACTATAAAATTAACGTTCAAAGAAATTGTCATTGTCCAGCGTATTGTCATATATTGCATATGACATGTAAATGACTAAAGATACTGCATATCTTAAAAAAGAAGTGAAGCATTTCAGAGTAGTTGCATACAACTCATACGTTCATATAATATTCTCAGAAACACAATTGTCTAATTAGTTACACAGTTCTGCTTTAAATGATTCAGCATTACTTTATACACCAGCATTGATTTTGATGCAAAAGTGTTCCTGAAAAAAAAAAATCTCCATTTCTGGATGCCTTAGTGAAAAGTATTACATTGTTTTAAGTATAAAACAAGCTTTGTGACTAAACCAGTGGTGTAGTGAAAGATACGAGTTTCATATTATAGTGATCCAGAAAGACCTTCCTCCTTCTTTCACCTTGTAACAGGTCTGACAGCATTGTGTCTCCTCAGATTATTATTAATCATGAAGGTCTTTCAAATTTTAGGCATGTTTATATATGCTTATGGTGCATTACTTTTAAAAATGGAAAATACTTAGATTCAGGTATTATACTGCTGAAAAATTGTATTTCAAGCTAGGATATATATCAGTTTATTAATAAAAATTAATAAATAATGCCCACAGGTGCTATTAATTATAAATCAGTATCTGATTGTCAAATGATCTTTCTAAAGAAACCTGTTCACTTCTTATCTTGCTACCATGAAGCATGTGATGTGACTCTTTGGTTTTCTCTTCTACACAATTTTTATTATAGAAGACAAAAATAATTTCTCATACTTTACTGGTGTCGTGTGTACCCACAATACCATGTACCAGGAATGGTCAGCATTATGCAAACAGTTTTCGACTTACCCTGGGGATATTTCTCTGTTTCTTAGAATAGTTAATTTGGTGATTGTAATATAGTTTATGACAAAAAAAAGAAATTAATTCTCTATTGATTCAACAACAGTTGTATGCTCTAAACAGGTCAGGCTAGATCCCTCTTTTATGAATGGATGAATGAAGTCTGCTATAATGAATCCTGTTTGGAATGTAGCTGAAACAGCTCATGGTGAAGAACACTGTTCTCATTCGGAAATACAAAACTTTTCATGGTTCTTCTGGATTCAGGGATTGCATCTAGTGATTCCTGCAGCTCTTAGATAGAACTTGCATTCCTTACCGCTTAAGTTCCCAATACTTTCAAGTCTTCTAGTTACTCATTTATACTATTCTCTATGCTACTGTCTTAACAGTTAGATTACAGACATTTGAAAACCAGAAAGATTTTTTTTACTAACATGTAATGAACTTTTCCTGTAGTGTGGAGTAATGGTTGTGAAGAGGTCCTCATGCTAAGGCATCTAAGGGCTGTGTATGTTGGATTTAATTAAGGTTTCAAGAGAGCAGTTATGCAGTATAAACTGAGGAAAGCCTTAGCAGCTCCCCTGCTTTCAAGATTGTGTGTGTAGTAAGAATAGCCTTTCAATAGTTTTTTTATTAAATTGTTCTGAGGTGTGCCTGTCTTGTGTCATGCATGTCAAAATTAGCTTTTTGTATTACTTTTTTGGAGGTTTTGAGTCAAAAAATGTTCAGGCAGTGGAAAATTTTGATCAAATCAATTTTGCATGGAAACAACTGCCTGTTTGCCATCTGCAGTGGGCATTGATCCCTAGCTTGTTTGTGCCTTGCATTTGTTATGCATGAGTAAGCACATTAGGCTTTTCATTTCATTCATTAGACAGTTAGTCCTTGATTAGTGTTTCCTAGTTTCTGTCAAATATGTTACTACTCCTTTATTCATTTTATCTTGGGTTTGTCTTTTCTTTAGTATATAGAAAATGAACAGTTAACTACAATAGTAGTCCTTTCATTTCTTTTTCATATAGAACTGTCTAACAAATATACTTTTCCAATGTTGAAACATCTCATGTGGGATAAAGTATGAATGACGGGTCTTTCTAAAGTTAACAGAGTTATTATTTTAGTTCAGCTTGCAGGCTTTGTTTAGAAGTGTGATGTCTCAGGGTTTACTGTCAGCTTTATTTCATCTGTCTCCAAGAACTGTGGGATCACCTGGATACTTGTGGATATTTGCCTTATAAAATTGCACATAAAAATAAATCTAAAGTAATGATGAGTGCAGTTTGAGAAAGTAGAACTGAAAGTTTCAGAAGATGGTTTGAGTGACAGTACAGAGCAATAAGGCATTTTATGACTAACCATTTCGTTCTACTAGGGATTTTTGCTGTCATTTTCTTGTAGAACAGTAAAATGTTAAATGACAGTTCCATTCTTAATCAAAAAATACTATGATGTGCATAAAGCAACAAGCTATGTACATCTTTAGAAAACTATATAACAAAAGCATGAATAAAAGTGAATATCTCAAGGGAAAAATACATTTAGTGATGTTAGTAATGGATTTTATTTGATCAGTGATCACAAGTTTTGCCTAAAAATTCTATGCTATGCTATATCCTTTTGTAGTGGAGTATATAAAATATATTAGGATTTAAGTTTTTTGGTTTTTTTTTTTTTGTTCATAATCTTAAGCTTATTTAAATACTATCAATCAGTCTGGACAATTTTATCTTTAACAAGGTATTAAAGTTCATACATTTAATTTTTTCAAATTAACCATGAGTTAGTAAGCCAGACCTTAAGGCTGACCCATTCTGTTCCCCAGAGCATGCCCTACATACTACAGAAAAGCTATTTGGATCTAAAGTTTTGCAGCCATGTTTGATGTTAGTGGGTACCTGTATATCTGCACTGAGTACTTGCTTGCTTACTGAGATTTATATATCATTAATTGATTTAAGTAAAGATGATGCTAAACAAAATATTTTAGTCATGTTTAGCAGTAGCAGCAATTTAAAATTTAAGTATTCAAAGTATTTAATTTCTTGCTAGATGCAGATTTCATACTGAAATACTCAAAATCTTGGGTTTTGTGCTGCCGTAATCTTTTCAGTCAATAATGTGTTTTTTTTCCAATACACAATAGTTGCTTATAGCAATAGTTTCATTTTTAGTTTGTTAGACTCTCTTTACGTGAAAAGTGGAATTCTTTTAAACTTCGTAGTAACCAAACTAACTTTTCTTATAAATATATGTATATATTCATATATATGCAGCATTTTAAGACATAATTATAAAAGCATGATACAAATGTGTTTACTATCACAAGACTTCAGAGTTGGTAGGTTTCATATCCTCACACCTCATTTAATACATGCATTTAAAGATGAAGAAATTTTTTATGTTCTTAATTCCTAGTTTGTAAATTGTTAATGATTCTTATTTGAAATAAATATTACATGATCTGGAATGAAGAAAACATTATTTTCATAACTGCAAAGGAGATACTAAAATTTTTTGACGATTGATTCTAACACATCAGTTCCAAATACTCTCAGCAACACCCCACCACAGTGGTTTGATTTTCGTTAAAATGTTATACACATACAAGTAATTCATGCAGCTGTTTCATCTCACATACACATTATTTAAATGTAGTAGTAGCATAATTTACTAAATTTTTAAATATCTTGATAATATGTATTTAATTTAATTCAATGGAGCATCTCCTGACATATATTTCCATTTTCTACACATTTTTTACAATTCATTCCAGTTTTCTAGAGAAAGCTATTGAAAACCTTCACCAGATTCGAATGGTACAAATGTTGAAGAAACTTCCAGTAAACTGAAACTATCATATCTGATTTGTAGGAAGAAATAATGGAGACTGTAACAAGGGTGATAAATGATTAAGTTCAGATTTATCCCCTTCTTGGTGCAGTGTACCTTTAAGTCTTCTAAGTGATAATAGTATTGTTTTTTGTTGAAATTGACATTTCACAGAACACCTTACAAACCATATGTCCTGTTCATAGTTTTGGACTTCTATTTCATGCTTTGCTGTCGCAATAGATTTATGGTTTTCTTTTTCCTGTTAGGATGCTTCAATTGCCCACAGATTCCATATCATGAGAGAAAAACATCCAGAGAAGTTCAACAGTAGGTAAGAATCTAAAGATATATGCATATGAAAAGATTTTTTCATGTTACGAAGGTATGTTCTGTGAGGGGTTAAATTTTGCACACCCTTTAAAATACTGATTCTTATAAAAAAAAGAGAAAATTAGTGCGTTTTATATTAAGTATATGTTCCCAGACTGCTTGCAGGGTAACTGTTTTATATCTGGTATTTCAACTGAAATGAATAACATTATAAATAAACTGTTCTCACGTGTTAGATGTTCGACTTGTAAGACTAGCATGGACAAGACGATGCATAGTGGTATCTGAGGATCCCTGAATTGACACTTTGCCGTTAGGCACTGAAGAGCACTTATTAGACAGCTGCAGATGGTGATCCTTATGTTTCATTCCCACACGCACACTAGTACATTGAGAGGGGGCTCTTCCATATAAACTCTTAGTAAGGGCAAGTGAATGCCATTTTATACATAAATGCTTTTATCATTAAATAACTTTGAATATGTAAAATAACTCAGGAATTAGACTTTGCATCTGTTCCTTGTGTTGCTTTTTGAATTTGCAGTAGTATCTCAGAGCTTTTCTGGATATTAAAAATGTATTACAACATGTACTGTAAATTCAGTTTCTTTCAATATCTGGTTTGTTGAGTAGATAGTATTCAGAATGCAATGCTTGTTTGTCTTGTCTTATGCAGATAATTTCACACATAAGTTGTGATAGGTAAAAGTAACATTTCAGAAGCTTACCCATACACTTCCTTTAGTTTTCCGTGGGGGTGACATGGAAAGTCTTGTGTAGATGCAAATCTCCATAGACTTTAGGATGGTAAAATATGCTGTTTGTGCTGTCTTCTTAGAGCTGTGCAGAATGATGTTTGAATATTACCTAACTTCTTACTGTTTTCATGATGAAGTATACATTTTACATTTAACAGTCAGATTTCTTTTCCCTGAAATACTCAATCTGTTTAAAATCTATGCAATGACAGACTGTGAAGCCAAGTGTATGTTTCTTTTCAAGTTCCACAGTAAACATTTATTTTCTGTGAACTCTACCTACCTCTGATGCTTCTCATTCTGAAAGAATTATGTTGTGCAGAAAATCAAACCTGATCTGTGCATCCCAGTGTATTATAGTCGTTCAGCATGACTAGAGATATTGGACATTTAGCAAATGTGGATCACCTAGGCCTTGAAGATGAAGCTGGTTTATCAGTGGTCTTTCTGCATATTTTCAGCAGCTGGCAATTATAATTTATAAAAAGCTCAGCTAATAACATGAGTTTCAGATCAGATTTCATGTCACAATAAATCATGTGCCATTAATAACATCTGCTAGCAGACTCACCTTGAAATTCATCTATATTTTAAGGAATCTGATGTTTCTAACATTATCTTAAGGAAATTAATTACAAAAATATATAGTTCCAGTCCCTACGTGCTTTGGTACTGTGATATTGAAAGAACTTGAAAAAAGCAATGAGTCTCTGGTATTGAAAGACTGTTCAGAAAGATTATGCCTTTCTAAAAGGAGTGTAAGGACTTGAGCAGAATATTGCAATAGAGACTGATGTTTTAAAATGTTTCTTATTTGTGTAGTGATAAAAAAATATGGATTTCTATTTTTGTTGAATAGAATTTTCCGGATGATGTTAGTTCACAAATAGTTTGTTCCACTAACAGTTATTTGCATGTGGCAACACTCCATAATATGTTGCAGCAGCATTTTTCTGCTGTGTGTGAAAATAAAACTCTTTTCTAAATGTCTGCTAAACTGCAAGACTTAATTCACCAGAGCGCGGAATTTTTTGTGCGATCTAAATGATTTAGGATCAAGAAGTCTGACTCAAGTCAGATTCATAGTGGGCTTCATAGTTTATAGCACTTACTAATTTGAAAATCCTATATTACACATTTAAAAATCCTATATTGTCCCATGTGAATATCTCTGGTGATGAATAAAAAAAGAAATCTTTTGTGGTTTTGTTAGTTTTCTCTTACATGATTTTTCAAGGTTTTGAGCTGCCACAGCTGACATGCAGTTTTGTAAAGCAGGTCCTTGTACTGAGGTTCTACTCTGAAAACAAACATATGAACGTTTCCTCACTGAAGACAAACTTTAGGTTTCGACTGTGTGCACAGGTCTTTTGAAACCCAAGGTGAAGCAAATTAGGTTAAGTTTAGGGTTGGGGAATCTTTTGTTTTAAATCCTGGTGATGATCCTCAAATTCCTAAGGGTATCCCTCAACACTCATCCCAAGTTCATGTGTAAATAGAGCATAACAATAGGGAAAGTCCTGACATGTACTTTTGTGTGAAAGAATAATCTCTCTGCACTTGTTTACCTTCTCAAGATGAAGAACATATCACAAGGCTTAGAAGGACTTTTTCATGATTACTAGTCAACGTTGGTGAATGCTTTGGGAGCAGGTGACTGTTAAGAGCTCTGACACATTTTGAAACTGCTGTTTTCATAGATTTTGGACACAAAGACTTAGTATAACTTGGAAAAAATATAAATAAATTAAGATATAGATTTCTAAACAGTGTAGAGATACTTAGACATTTAAACTGTTGGAAAATATAAGTTTAAGTATGTGCAAATACTCACAAATTAAAAATCCACATTATCTGTTGTTTCAAAATTTTCAATGACTTAGCAGCCACCTTGTGACATTTCAGTGAAGCACCTGATTTTTTTCAATTTCTTATTAAGCTGAAATCAAGTCCCTTTTCAAAAGGTTCCTCTGTGTTCAGAAGCTTAAATTTCATTGAGAAATGTTAAATACATGCCTTAATCTCTTGAAAACTGCAGTATGGAATTGCTCGATACTGTTTTCCAAATAAGGCTCAACATAAATGCCTAGCAGTGATATTAAAATCTTCATTACTTGTTCCTAAAAATGGATCTGCAGGAGAACAATTTTTATTCTGGTGATGGTCAAATAGAAAAGAATGTACATGAGAGCACAGTAGCATCCCCACCTCTGTCAAAAGAATGAATCCTAATATGCCATTTTAAGTAATCGCATCTTATGATCATTAGCACATATTATCAGAAACCAGTACTGAGATTGCATTAAGATTTAAATCTGTTCATAAAACTCAGAATCTCAGCTGTCACATTACCTACTCTATGGGTCTGAAGTGCTGAGGACCCTGTGTTGAGAAAAGAGAGTTCACTTTCCTGCTTCTCCTGCTTAAGAGGAGGGTCAGATTTTCTGATTCACTGTGGAAGGGCTGAGTTAACCCTAGAGGGAAGAAAACTTGCAAAAGACAACATTTCAAGTAACAGTATCATTAAACTACGATATACTGTCGAAATAATGATTCACTTAGACCAAAATGCCCTGCAGGGAGATCTGTGTAAACATCATAGATTTGATCCTGGGAATAACAGATGTATGAGTTATGTGACTGGAATATATACAGGGAAACAAAGAATATGTTCAACAAAAAATAATTGACGTTAATATTAACTATCCTAAAATAATATTCTGTTAAATTAGGCATGCTAATTTGACTCTGGCAACCCTTAGCATAAAAATATTTCTTAGTCCCCATAAAGTAAAGCAGGATTTATAAATTGCATTTACAGTCTTAAGTGCATCATCTCTGAGATTTTCCAACGTCAGTCTATTTTCATATTCTATGAGGAACAAATCCTAAAGCAAAAGAAGCTCCTCTTAATGATTTGTAGCATGCTGCTGGCCATGTACTTTTGAAATTCCCTCTCAACTTGCTTAATTATGGTCTTATTTTGTGCCAATATCTATGCATTTAGTCTGTAAAAAAATTTTTAAGTGATAGAAAGTGCCAGTTGACTTTAAGTGATCTCCAGGTGAGTAAGTGTTCCTGTGATACATATGAATGAAGAAAATTATGCTTTTGTTTTGACCTACATGTTATGTGAGACTGGTTTTATCTCAGAAGGCCACAGAAAAAAAAGATGGGAGAAATGGCAAGTAAATGAATCTTTAGCATGTGTCCCAGCTGGAGTGCTGCATTATACAATGTAGATGCCATAGCATCACAACTTAACTGACCTCAAAAAAATAAAAAGCAAAAAAAAGAAGTCCTATCATGCAATCACTGTTGCTGTATCCAGAAGCTTTATCCTAAAAATTTTCTAACCCTGCCTAACATCAAACAAACCACAGCACAGGTGTTCTATCTGGGAGACTACCCAAATCCCTTGCTGTTGAAAGTGAGTACTACTTCCAGTTTGGCCACTGAGGCTGAAAGAGATCAGTGTAAGCTTTCTAAGGTTTCTTTCTTATTGCAAAAGGCAGCCTCAGTTTAAAAGCAAAATCATTTGTCATGGGATGAATGAAATGCTCCATTCTCAGATGTGCTTAGCCTTTCTTTTCGAGTCGGCTTAGTTTGGCTTTAAACTGAAAAGTCACAATGTTTAATTTTGAATAGGAAAAGCCTATTTTGATATTTTCATTAGTCTTCCAGTTTTTCAGGTTTAATGATATAGAGCCTGTTAGGTTGAATCACAACTGCATATTTTTAGTGGATATACTAAACATCAACACAAAAGACATTTCCTTCAACCTTCTTGGTTGTGACTGAGCTGAAAACACTTAAAAGAAAGACACTGGTCCCACAGAGAGACCAGATTGCAGACATCTGTTACCGGTCCCTCTGAACTCACGGGTTTCTTTTCATAAACAGGTAAGACTCCAGGGAGCAATACCTCTGAACTCAGGCAGTGTTACTGCAACTGTAGTCATCAGAAGAAGCAACACAAGGCAAAAATATTTATGGTAGAGTGTGAAATATTTTCACATGTGCAAGAGATGGCTTATGGTTAAACAACCTATTCTGCCCAACTCTTGGTAATAACACAGACAGAAAGAAAAATAAGAAAAATCAGCATGTTCTTTTGTCAGACTTCAAACGTATAGTAGCTCATACTTGAGTTTACTGAGCTGGAACAAAAGAAGGTAGTTGGAGTGTAATACTGATTCAGTCTACCTATGTCTGTTCTCTACAGGGCAAAATGACTGCCGTCTGCATCTCCAGTATCTTCACCTTTCATACAAAATTTCGTATTTTTATTGTTTCTCTAGAAAATGCTAATGAGCTAAAGCCTTCTGCTTGACAGACTTCTTACTCTTGTAAGCACTATTCTTTGCAAGAATAGTGTCTGTCTGGGAGGCTAGTATGATTGGGGAACCTTGGGTTCAAACCACCAGAGGGCTGGAGGAAGTGTGCTGTGTAATATATATAAATAGGTGTCCCTAAGTCCTGAGCATCCCCTCTGGTTTCAAAGTACATCTCTGAAAGTAGTGTGTTGTGTCAAAGTGGAGCAGTGAATTTATGTTTGTATTCTTAGGATCCTCAGCTATCAAATTCACTACTGCAGGACTGAAATGGGGCATGGTTTTGTACTGTTTTAATGGTAAGGGTTATCTGTTTATTGGGCACTTCCGTTGGAGGGGGTTGTTATTAAACACCTTCCATTCTGCCCTTTAAAAAAAAAATAAAAACAAATAGCTGAAATATGTACTGTTAATGCTGACAAGGTATGGGAATGTTTTTCATTTAAGGAATGTTATGTGTTTTAAAGATACATAACAATATTCAGTTGTTAAAGAAACAGTGGCTTTAGAAATTGTCAGTTAAAACATATGGTAGTATGAAATGGTGAAAATCAGTGCATTGTGTAGGAGAAAGCATTGATTAACATGATGCACAATCCTACAGAGGGATTGGCCCAGCGTGCATTGTGCAAGGAGCAAACTGTCAATTCACACCAGGTATATCTGTATTCTACAGCCTAAGGTAAAAGAAAATCTAATTTGTCTTCAACTGATGTCAGGCTGGTATAGGAGTTTATTGTAGATGATGTTTCATTACTCAGAGTAGGACATAGAAACTTTACTATGGATTGAGATGCCTATTGGATGTTCTATACACTAATTAATTAAAGCTACTGCCTTCTATTACAGTGTGTTAAGGGAAACATGTCTATGTAGGAATTAAATCTTGGCTTCTTCCACTGTTTAGTCACACCATTTGAACTAACAATAACATGCTGAAAAAGGTTTCTGACTACTTTTTAATTTGTAGTAAATTCACATACGAAGGGAGTCTATAACAGATATGAGAAAGACTAATAAAACTACAAAACTACAGCTTGCTATTTACAGTTTGCTGATAAAGCATGGTCAAGTATTTCTGTACACGTGAGTAAGGTTATTTTCCCTGATTTTCATGAGCACACACTAAATAAAATCCATTATAATGAAATTATACTATAGTAAATACTGCCTGCTTTTTTGGAGGGGGAGTTATTATCAGAACTAATGAATGCTAACAATGCAAATTTGCAGCTGATCTGCAGACTTCAGTTTGGATCAGTTAATCTTCAAATCTCTGAAGTAAATAGCAAATCTTAACATAAGTTTCATGTGGAGTTATTTAATGTTTACAACAGATGCTGGGCTTTATAAACGGTTAAGCATCAGCCATATCTAATATACATCCAAAACCAGCAAAGCCTTCTTTCAAAATCCAGTCAAGTTTGCTAAGTGGCCACAGCGCACTTACATATATTATTGACAATATCCAAGCCATTAAAAGCAATGAAATGAATTGTTAAGGAATAAATTTTACACTTCCTATTTAATAAACATAAACACATTATTCTTTAGTACAAAGAAATTAAAATTTAATCACAGCATGAAAACCTTTATACTGTGGGTGCTTTATGTTGGTTTTTTTTTTTTTTTAATCCTTTAATTCCAGTAATTAAACCCCTATTTTTAGATAATGTTGTTATCCAGGCGTACACAGAGTGCCCACAGATAATGAGAAGAGCCCAAATACTCCTTTAGTAAAGCGCAGATTGACATGATACGCAGCATGTGCTTTTACTTCCCTTGTTCTTTAAGGAGTCCTAGATTTGCTTCAGATCCAGAATCTTACAACTAATATACCCTAGGCTTCCAGCTCTGCACTCTGAAATTGCAAATTGGTTTGTGTCATATTAGAGAGATTTAGGTAAGTGGTGGGGGTGGAGGACATAACCAATCCTCCCAACCCTATTTTAGTGCCCTATTAGTAGAGTTTTCAAAATTTGTTTTTGAATAGAGCCTGAAAGGTAATCCTTTCAACCAATATGCCAGCCCCTGATTAAATAACCTATAGTTCTTATCTTTGCTAATTATATGACTGAAGTGATTTTAAGTACTTAATGTATCTAATAAAGAGCCTCTGTCACCACCTCGATCACTTCAGATCACATTTTCTATTTTCCTCTTTCTTCTGTTTGAATGTAGTTTGCCTGGCTCATGCCTATGAATGCTCATGTAAATAACCAGACTACTTTCTGATTTGATTCTAGTCTCTTACTTCTATTGCAATGGGTTACATAGCCCCTTTCTAAGAAGCATGCTAAGCTAGAAGTATTTCGAAACTTCTGGTGTATAGTAAGGTAGAATTTGTGTATCTTGTAAAATAAGGTAAATCCTGTGGATATCTCTAAGGTAAAGTTCTTATTGACATCTGATGTATATCTTCATTTTATTAACATAGGATATATTCTTTCAAAGCAAATATTCTGAAAATACTGATCTTTTAATAACATAGAGCAATTCATGTAATGCATTGTTATGAAAATTGAATGATAGATGCAGTTTTATGATAGTACCTATTGTTATAACTGTGTTGTTTTTAACATTGATTTCAGAATAATTTTGGGGTTTAGTTTCACCTGCAAAATAACAGCTACTGCTTTTTATTTTAACTGATAAGAACAGAATTGTGTAATCAAAATTTAGAAATATTTATCTTAGCACTGAATCTCTTTAACATTGATGTACTGAAATTGTATTTTCTTTTTTTTATATGGTTTTTTTTTTGGTTTTGCATTACTTGTACCAAAATATGGATTTTTCAGTATCTTTGTTTATGTATGTGTGTGTATTTGAAATCACTATACATATATAACTAGTTTAGCAGCAAAAAGTGAAAAAATCATTGACAAAGAAATATATAGACTGACTTGGTGATTTAAAGGGAATGCTGTTGCTTATTGTGACACTACTACTACAGAAGCAAAGTTTAGCTTAAAGATCAAAGGAATTTAAGGGGATGTTGCCTTTCTCTCACGGCACCTCATAGTCTGCCTAACAGGGGGCGTGATGTGTTTTGGGAATCCTATTTTGGTCACTTACGTGTTTTGAGACTAAATCTCATAATTTCTTATGTTCTTGCTGTTCCTAAGACAGGCTGCCTCATATTAGGATATTACCATGTACTAGCACATGGCACTGAAAGAATACCTCTCTGTCTTCTCTTGTAAATGTATTGCTGAATGGTTGTAACTATATTGCTGAATGGTTGGTAACTGTTGATCTACATCTGCTCCTGAAGCAGATTAATGGATGTTCATTTGCTGTCTCACCAATGTTTGGGGTGCTAATGTATGGCTTTCAACTTTTTCAGTTGTCAGACAGAGAAATTGTAGGAAATCAAGAAATGTTAACCTGCTCCAACAAAAATTATTCATGCTTATTTAGGAGTCTACTCTGTACTTCAGAAAAACTGTGTATGTTACCTGTCTCTATTGGGTGCTTTCTGATGTTCAGCTCTGGCTTGGGTAAAAGGATTCAGATCAACAAGATATGTGCAGATTTTGGGCTAAAGGATCAGAATACTGCCTTTTTCTGGCTCAAGCGTCTCAAGAGGACTCTGGGAAACTGTCAAGACAAGATACAAGACAGGCAAAGAAACGTGAGGAATAATGTAATTTTGGTATTGTTTCTCAAAGCTTTAATGAATAGTAGTTACAGAACTCTGAATTAATTTACTGATCAGTGATTGTGAGGGTGAGCTGTAAGCTTGTGGTATGTTTGTATGTCATGGTGTAAAATGGATCACAATAGAAAAAACAGAAAATCACTGGACATAAAAACTGTTACCTAGAAAGTGGAATTTATTATGCTTGGAAAGTTTTCAAATTATATCCAGTTTAAATCCCTGGAAGTGTGCTTAGATATGTCAACAGTTAATATTGTTCCTTAGGTTAAAAATTAGTATTTTAATATCATATTGAATTTACATTGAATTGTTTTCCTGATGTGCCTAACATTCAGGGCCAGGATATCATTTGAATCTGTATGACACAGGAGATGTGGTAAAAGCTGCCTAGGATTTTGATTTCGCAGTCAGAGGAAGAGGCTGTCTATTTGCCTTTTTTTCGTTCAAAGTAGACTTAGGGAACAGCTGCACGTAATACAGTTACCTGGTTCTTGAGAATCTTTCAGTTATGCTGTTTTTAATAGAGATTTGTCCGTATGAGGAGCAGCAAGGTCTGTTAACCTTTCTTGCGGCAGGCTATTTCTGAGTCAATTATGAAGATGTCTAAAGGCGCTGAATGCTCTTTGGAACAGTAACTTGTGATTTGGGAGTATAATGGCCAACTGAAGAACTTTCTCTGTGGTTAGAATATTTGTGCTCACAATATATTAAAAACAACAACAGCATTGATTTTTTTATGAGCTAAAATACTTCTTGGATATTTTTCTTTTAGTTATGATGATATATTAATAACTACAGTAGCTGCAGAAGTAGCAGAAGAATCTGAAGTGATTTGGATTTTCATAGTAAAGCCTTGAAAGCTGTGTTAAGCTGTCAATCTAGTTCTTTATCAAGATTTTGTTTATGTTCAAGGAAAGAAAAAAGTGTGTTAATCAAAGAAATATGTTCTTCTTTCTAGTATGAGGCAGATGACAACTCTGAAGGAAATCTTCAATATGTTTACTTGCTTTGATTTCATAGAGAATTATAGTGTAAATATTCTGTGAAATTGATTTGGGAACATAAATTTAATTGACAAAAAGTTGTGCACTTTTAAAAATTAAACCTGAGTGGATTGACCTGACTAAAGAGGCCTCGTGCTTCATAAAAAACCTTGCACTAGCAAAGCTGCACAGCAACCATGCCAATGCAGCCACGCCACTGCAGCCACAAGACTTTTTATGCTGTCTTCATAGTCAGGGCACTCAGCCAGGAAGGAAATTGGGGTTCAGTTCCCTCTTCTGACAAGGAGCAAGCAAAAAAAAACAGCTGCTGCAAGTACAAATGCCACTGTTCATAACTATGGCAGAAATGCAGAAAACAAGTAAGCAGGAGGGAATTTGACTATCTCGTCAGGTTGTCAGGGTTTTAACCCTGTGGGAAGGTGTTTTTTATTACTGAAAGTCTGTTGAAAGACTTAAGTTTTTAACTATGTTGTTTAAATCACTAACAGTATTTATTACTTTATTCACATGAGCAAAATAAGTATAATGGAAAAGGGACACACCTCTTACAAAGCTGGTGGTTTGTGTGTAGCATACTAATATCTGCATACCAGAATGAGAGATTCTCGCTGCTTTTGTTAAATCTAGAATAAGAAAACACAGACACTAGCCTAAAGTATTTGCAATCAGGCATATTTCATCCGTGCACAAAGTAGTCTTCCTTCTGTCTACCATCACTCCTTTGACGTCACCTGTAATGCCCAAAAGACACTACAGTTGTAGAATAAGGGTGTATAGGCATGATGCAGAATAGTCCTTGTTGGAGAGACAGTCAGACGCAGCAAGCACTGCCAAAGAGAGGACTACTTAGAGAACGAAGATGCCTCTGAGGGCAACTCTGAATCTTCTCTGACTCTGTCAGGTTCTTCAAATTATTCATGGGCAGTCATAGGTGAGCTGTGTGATGAACTTCAGAGGTTTAGAATAGATATAGGCATCCATGAGCACAAGGCTGTGCCACTATGGCTGTCATGATTGTACTTCCAGAGCTGCCTCAGCATTAGCTGTGCGTTCATGGAAATGTGCTTCATTACAAAGTGGCAATGTGACTGAAATATGGGATAAAATATGTGCAGTGGTTAAGTACACTGGATCACAAGCTAGTGGTCACTAATTACATTATACCAGCTTCTTAACATTTAACAAAAGTTTTTTAACTGTCCAAAGTGAAGGAAGTCCTTGAGATTAAATTTTAACCTATAAGTCTGTTCTTATTGTTATACACATTAATTTTTTGCCTACATTTTCCTTCCTTGGCATCTTAAGACTCTCTTGTTTCTTTTTCTGCTTTTGACACCTTTTTTCCTTGCCTTTCTTGACTTTTCTTTGTTCTTTCATGTTATAAAATAATAAAGGGTACAGATTTCAACAAAACTATACTCTTGGTTAAGAAGGATTTCAATTTTTATTATAAAGCTAAATTAAGAACTGCTTAATGCTCATGGTTTAGTGTTTTAATAAAAAGGGAAATAGAGAAGCTGACAGCAAGAGGGAAGTACTTTTCAGCCATGTCTCTTACTTGTAGTCTTAAGTGCTGATTTGTTTGATCTATTTTTTCTGAACTCTTTATTGTATAATGTCTATATTTTTTTTATAACACTTCTCTGTAAAATACGTACACTTCTACCAGAATACTCTTAGACAATGTAAAGTTAATGTAATCCTAAGTATGCCTTTTTAGTGCCCTGAAACCTGTAGCCTGTAAGAGGATATATTCTGTTTCTTTGCCAGGATTTTGGTGTACATTTGTGAAGTCTGAGAGCACTTCTACGGATGCCATATTTCTTTAAAGCATATAGAAATGAAATCCCAATGCATCCTGTAAAAAATGGAAAGTGACATTAAGGTTTAGGGAAGTCTTTCCTTGCTAAAGCCTGTTCAGAAGTGTAAGGCCAAAGTATCAATGCCACTGCAGAGTAAATAGCTGTGTCCAAACTGCTATCCAATTTTTTTAGAATTAATCACCTTTATGCTTTTTTTAAGAGTTCTCTGAAATACCTAATGGTAAATATTATCTTCTGTACTCCAAGAATTTAGATACGGGAATAAGCCCAAACCTGTTGAAAAAAAAAAGAATAGTTCTAACAGGTCAGCCATTGTTTCACTAATATCCTTATCTATCTGAGCTTTTATATTTTTCACCTTTTATTAGAAGGCATGTTTATGCCTTCTAATTGAGTTAAAAAATGCAGAGGTAGAGTTTATCGTAAAAGCATGGACTTCATGGTTTGTTTCATTAACCGAAGTACTGTCTTGGTCATTAAAATTATGTAACCTTCCAATATTTCAGACCGATTGTCTTATTTTACAGAATCCCATGTATAATATCACAGAATTTTTGACATTTTTGATGGCTGGATACATCTTACCCATAAACTGCAGGAGGTAAATATTTATCTGTATCACATAATACTCAAGAAAATCAGTATCTTTATAGCCCTTTCAGTTACAAAATTCTGGATTGCTTTTGAGGGCAAAGTATCCTGCTTTTTGGAAGGAGGGAAAAATGCGTAGCTAGTAAAGCTTCCATGGATAATGGTGCTGGGCAGGAAATAGTTTCCCTGATGTGAGAGTATTTTTCCTGTTTGAAGAGAAAGTTAATTTGGAGTAAGAAAAAAAAAAAAAATCCGAACCTGCCACAGATGTAGAAATGGAGATTTGCCTCTTCCACAGTTGCTCCTATCCTGAGAGCTTGCTTTAAATGAGAGAGCCCCAGCTTCACCACCCTGATAAGGACTCACTTTCTCCCTCTGTGCTACTTAAATATTTAAGAGAGAAATTAAGAGAGAAAGCTTGGGGTTTTGTTTCTTAAGTCTGCAGTGTCAGAAGTTTGTTTATATGAGGTAGAGCATCTGGACAGCTTGAAACTAGTGGATGCATCTAAAGGACTGCATTCTGATGTCCTGCTCCAGGGGTGAAAACTCCAGCAAGTGACATTGAAAACTGGCTAGAATTGCAAAGGTAAGAGCACTTCCTTAAATGCTGTAATTAAGTTCAAGCCTTTAGCACAAATTCTGTATTGTATAAACTGCATCGCCTAAATCACAGGTGATGTACAGTCATTGACCAGAGACAGTTAATAAGGGATAGCTAAGTATGCTTTTATATGTAGCTTCAAGATGATATTCCATCTGTTACTTAACTCTTTCTAGATGAAAATTCTATTAAAATTGGCTTCATTTTATGTATTTTTTGTTTTTACTGAATAATACAGCATAATCAAAGATAGCTAAAAAGAATACAAGTTAGTTCTACATGGAAGACACATGTATCCTGAAAGGGGAAGAAAATCAAATGCAACCACCTGCAACATTGCTTTTTCCTACAGTGACCAGTGAAAGAAAATCTTTAGTTACTGATAAGCCCAGTGGGCTTTCTTCATTGCACAGCAGACAAATATGCCCCTGTACTTGCACAGCAGACAAGTATGCCCCTGTACTTGCATACATGCTTTATTCTCAAACTGTAACATTCTGCAAAAAATTAATGTGCAGAAAGACTCTGAGGATTTGGAGGTGAAATTTTTGGTCTTAGGTTGAATAATATTTTAAATAATGATGTATTAAGTGTTTCTGTCAAGATTTCCCCTTTTCACACCATAGGTGAGTCTGAACATTTATTCCAGGGTCATCCTTGGCATATCTTCAGATTATGTCTGGGTTGTTTTTTTTCCTTCTAGGCTGAAATATGGAATATGAATTGTCTATTTTACAGAAAAAAAGAGCTAGACAGAGAGAGATACCAGTTTTGTCCCTGCAGCCTATGATTTAGATCAAAAAGAGGGAAAAAAATGCATTGTCTAGTTTTGATCTAATACATGCTTTCTGCATTGGGAACTAATGAAAATAGTTTAAATGTTTGCTAAATTATAACTCACAGTAATGAAAAACATGCATAGAACATACTTTTTTCTTGCAGTTTTAGAAACAGTTGATACCCTCATTTGTACTTCATAATCCACCACAGTGAAGGCTTAATAGACCATTAAAGAAACGGTGGGAAGTTAATTTTAATACGTAATGGTGTGAGGGGTTTTATTTTTTCGTTAATACAATGAAGCTTCTAACAATTTTATTTGCAAAGAAGATGATTATTTAATAAAGTGACAAACTGTCCCACTGATAGGATACATTAATTTTCTTCTAAAGCTGTTCCTTGTACTCCATAAGAAGGTGATAATTAGGTTTGCAGATTAGAATAACATAATCAGACCACTTGTGTGGATGCTTGTTAAAATATATTTTCCTCTTCATATAAGCCTCATAGTAATTAAAAACTGTTTAAAAAGAAAACCATTCTTTTTCGGCATAGACTTTTTAAATGAAGCCTAATAATATATCAAGTTATTCTTAAGCTAATTCAACTTTTTAAAAGGTTAATATTTGAAAAAGAATATGGGAAGTGATTAACTGATGAGTTTAAGTATTAGCATTAGGTTTTGCAGAAACACCTACAGTATAAAACAGCACTCATTCACATCCTGATTTAATTTCTTCCACTGTCACTTGTGATTGTTCCATTTAATCTTTCTTAAGACACATAAAATTATCTTGTATGTGTAAATTAACAATCATTTTCTAATTTCGCTGCAAACTTGAAGCGCTGTTAGGGAAAAAAAAAAGATTATATTGGCAGTGATTAATTCTCTGTTTTAAAGAAAACTAAATGCAGTTTCTATTGAGGTCTAGTGCACACAAACTGGGGGTTTTGATGATTCTAGACTCAAGTAAAGGCAATAGAAAAATAACAATGAATGTGAAATGAATGGTTCACATCTAAACAGTCAGGTCTCGTGTCTGTCACATTGGATCAGTGCAATGTCCACTGACCTGAAGTTTTAAAACACTGAAGCTGATTTCCTTTGCTTGGGATTTGTGCAGTGTTAAATGCTCCTTAAAACTAACTTCCTGGCCTAAGCTCGTGGTGGGAAGTGTAAAGGCTAAGATCATTTAAAGGGCCTTTAAGTGTTGCAATTCCATCACTTTAAATAAAATTGAGAAATTTTTTTTTGTACAGTTCAATGAAGTCTAATTCTAGGGAAGAGTGGAAGGGGATTGTTTGTTATTTTGGTTTTGTTTACAACCATCATTAAATTAGTCTTACGCTAAATAAAAGCTGTGCTCACAAATGCACCTTTGTATTTATTCCATCAGTGTATTGCAAACTATCAAGACCTGAGATGTTTCACTGCAGCAGTTATGATCATTGTGTTGATAAAGGAGGGTTGAAAGAACAGCACTAAAAGAATGGCATGTTCTGGCTTGAAATTATTTCAAACTCAAATAATGCAAGAAAAAAAAAAGGGGGTTACATTAGCAAGGGTTCACTGAGTTATTAAACATTGCAATCATCTAATTTGTACATATGTTCTTGTAAGCTCTACTTCATGTTCACAGTTTCATATATATATTTGATATACCAGCTTAATCAAATTCGGGTTGCTGTGGGGACATGTTTTATGGAGAAGTAAAAAATAATCAGTTTCTTTTTATTAAGATTATGGAAGAAGTGGAGGAATATTTTTTCTAGTGTTCTAAATATACATTCTGAAAAGGACAAATGTTCAGTCTTTTGCAGAAGGCAATGCAATACTGACTGATTTAACAGCATTAGATTAATATTATGTACTCAGTCATGAAGGGATTTACAAATTATATTTTTAATATCAAGTCTGTTTTTAATCGTCCTTGGATATTAGCCAAATTTTCTTATCATTTAAAGTAAATCACATGACAAAGATCACCCTGTGCTCTTACCCAGAAGATGATCAATAAAGACTCTATAAGCCTGTAGGTCAGCAATTGAGAAACAATTCACCAGTCACCCTTTCTAAATAAACCCTTCACAGCAATCATCATGGCAAATAGTTGCTTGCTATTTATGCTTGTGGCACTTAGTGTAACAATTAATTCTACATAATTTTGATTGACAAAGGTATCAAAATATGACATTTTAAGAAATACAACCTACATGATTCTTCAAGGTAGCGGTCATTAGCTGAAAGTCCTTTGTGATGTTGAGGGAAAAGGTAATATAGGCACATTGTTCTAGGACATCTTTTCAACCTCCATCTTCAGAATCCAAAGCCTGATGAGATTGTATGCAAAGCTTTCCTCTTAGAACTTTTGACTTTTACAGATATGCAAACAGCATAAGGACAATAGAAGTGTTCTCTCAAATCCTGTCTAATGGATTCTGAATACAAACCACCTGCAAAATAGCATAACTTAAACAATACTGAAGAACAGTGGTCTTTCATAAATTTGCAGGCTGCAAGCCTTTCTATATATAGTAAGCTCTCCTCATTTTAAAAGAAGGACCTATAGGTGCAGGTAAGTGAAGAAATCCTGTTGCAGCATTGTGTAGGTCTGCCTGTTCTGGCCTAACTACTACTGTGTAACAAGTAGATGGATTATAGAGAACCAGCTTCGACTCCAAAGCATTTCTGTGCAGTAGGATATTGAAAGAGAGAATGCTTATGGATCTGTGGTGCTCTGCCCCATCTCTAATCATAATGTTGCCTCTAGCGGCCAAGCTTTGTCTTTCAGGTGTCAATTTCTGCTTAACCACCCTAAAAAAACCACTTGAAAAAATAAGGAAGATAATTTGAATTTCAGTTATATTTACAACATTAGCTCTCTCTATATTTATAATTTCTGTCTCGTAGCCAGTGAGTATGAAGACTTTAGGTGACATCCTCAAGCATAGTAAAACAGGTAAATAAAGATTTAAATGATTTTCCAGGCAGTCTAGGACTGAAATTATGTCCTCTGAAATTCATCCCAAGGCATGACTGTCAGAGGTTATTTCATTCTTTTTATGTAAGTGTAGAAACACATGCACTACTGAAAAATGCGATGTAACTTAATAAAAGTTGATGAAATAGAAATTTACAGTGAGTATTCTCCCTTGTCCCCCTTTACAACAAACTTGCTAATTACTACAGTGTTTCCTCTATTGATTACTTTGGTATCCTGAGTCTTCATCTTGCCACAAAGGGCTAGCACAGTGTGCTTTCCTAAACTGACAAAAAAATTAAGCATTAGTAAAATCATAGTGGGACTGTAAATGTTAAAAATGTCTTAGATAGTAATAAAGGTTAGAAAGTTTAGCAGGTCATCACATCTTTTTCTTATTACTCAGATTTTAAAGCATTCAAGTGTTAACCTTTTGAAAAGGAGAAAAAAAAAAAAAAGGAGGCTAGATGATTGGGAGATACTTAATTAACTGTTTCTTTAAAGAAGATATAGTCAGGTCCAACCTCATTCAGCTGCCAACACTTGCATGAGCTGCTGGAGAGAGCTCCTGTGAATACTCAATTGCATGGCTCTAATTTGAGATAAGATTATGCATCTAACTATGCTGTTATCTATAATTGATGGGCACTTACAAGTGTAATTCATTGAAATCTCACCTCTAGCCCAACCTTTGCCATGCCAGGAAGCAAGATTCATAGCACTTTTCTTTCTGGTTTCATCCAAATCATTGTCTGAGCTTTATAGGGGGTTTAAGCAGTAAATTGTATACAATAAACATACAGAAGAAGCCTAGCATGAAGTAGAGCCTTTTAATAGCAGAGCTTGCATTTGTTTGTTTTCTTTTTCCTTCGTTAAGAATATATATAGAAAAAAAAAAAATCACTTTATTTGGTCCCCTGCTGAGACTAAGCTTTTCTTTGAATGTCATCCATTTTCTAGAACTGTAAAAAATTGAAGAGCTTTGCTCTTTTGACCTGCTAATACATTTCAGTCACAGTCTACTGAGAAGCTGTGACAGCATACACGCTGATAACAAGGTAGACTGTTACATCCCCATTTTTTTAATGTTGGCTATATCAGCATTACTGCGACACAGTTTACCAGATTTGGAATAGTATAGTTAATTTATGAGATTTCACGTAATTAAACTAGTTACCTGTGTGTATATACAAAGGGATCTTTTTATGTTGCTAATCTGGACTTTCATTCTGGTTTTGTGTATAGTGAATTATTTAATCTGTGTATTATTGGATGATTGCATGCAATGCTATTTTTAGATTAAATAAGTCACCTCTCTCTTTTGTAGAGGCCAACAAATGTGGTTGATATACCAGTGTGATTCCATATACTATGTTCTTTTCTTACCTCAGTTTTGTATGGTCTAGAAGACCAAAAAGCAGCTTCAGTGCTGTGGTTCTCTTACAGAGTCATATGTATGAACAAGACCTAAAAAGAGAACATACACACTATGTGATGCTTGCTCTTTTCATAGGTGCATGAACTTCAGAGGGAATAAGCTTGTGAGAAGTGGTTCAGCTGGCAGCACTCACTAAGCAGAAGTCATTTGCAGTTGTCTAGCTTCAACAGCTACTTGAACTTAATTGTTTATTCTATTTTCTACTAATTTAACATTATGTAATCTAACATTATGAATTTTACTTATTAAAAGTATTTACCTTGATGTAGTTTGTCTTAAATTTGAAAAAAAAAAACAACCAAAAAACCCAATTAAATATATCCCAAAAAAAGCAAGCAGCATTTCCATTGATTCTAAAGAAGCCTTTGTGTACTGACTTGCAAAAAAAAAAAACCTCTTTGAACAAAGACAGCAAATACAGGCTTGACCAGTAGTTTATGTATAAAGGCACAAAATCACCTCTCAGTAAAACCAAGGCAAGAGCTGTTCAACATATGGTTAAAATTTCTGTTGAAAGCCACTGATTGATCAGCTGTTGACTGGGACTGTTGATTTGTGTCTGTCTCTACCCCAGGGGAAGAAATTCTACCTCTACCTACTCCTGTTGTTTCAGGTCTTGTTTTTAAGAATTCCCTGAAAACCAGAAATAATTCAATTTCATATCTAGCTCACTGAAAATCCATTTTGTATTTAATTTTTATTGTATTATGGTTAGAAGATTTGAGCTTTTTTTGGTTTTCATTTTTCCTAGTGAGTGTTAAATATTGAAAGTAATTATTACAACTGCATGTGTGAATTTCTTTTGATTCAGCAGGAATAACCTTGATAAAACGCTCAGTTTTGCAAAGGTGCCCTTTCAAGATGCAAATTAACACAATTACGTTAGTTGAAAACATATTTTGGAGGTATGCAATCAAAATAATAAACTAGTTAAATAAAGCTTGCATATGCAATCACATTGGTAAATAAGAAATATTTTCTAATGAGAAATTTGATAAGATTTGCTTAGTGCAGTTTTTAATTTAGGTTGCAAATAGTTTCAGTTTTATGCCATTATAAAGTTAGGTGCTTCTTTCCACTGTCTGGCAAAGTAAGCGATAAAAAGAGAGCAATTCCAGAAATGGCCTCAGCCACATCTCTGGAGAAGAAAAACAGCAATGCATAATTTCCAGATCTTTCTCTTCACCCACAATCTGCAAAATAATTATGTGGGACAGCAGGATGGGGGGGATTAAGTCAGTGCTCAGCAAACAGCAGATGCGCAGGCTCAACTTCATTCTTCACAATCCACAGTCTGAGATGCAGAGCAAATAATGCTTCTTAGAGAGGGAGAAAGTACATAATTATGGTGATTAACCCCACAGCAGTTCATCTTCAGATGAAGCTAGAGCAGGCAAAGAGTCTTCACAGTGGTACCCAGACAGACACAGGAGAAGGAGCATTCCTTCAGATTCGTATGCTCAATGGCAGCAATGCCATGACTCTGTGCTTTCTGTATGTGTGCCAATCTGTCCCTTTATGTCTTCTGGGGAGTCATACAGGAATTTGAAAATATAATTATTAAAATACATTTCTTGTGATTTTCCCAGCAAATATTTTAAGCTGTACCAGAAAAGCTGTGTGAGTACAGTGACTATTCTGCTGTAGAACTGCTTTCAGAAGTGTTTTCTTATTTCTTTGTTGATTTGTTTGTTTAAGTATAGTACTTTGTGACTTGATTTTTAAATTCTTTTTAAAAAATATTGACCATCTCATCCCATTTACTTTAATTTAGAATATTGCAATTTAGAGTATGGACTATTTCAGTATCACAGACAGATCTGTAATCTGTGTTGCCCTACATTCGTAATGACATTATCAGCAGAATTTATTACTGGTTTGGCTACAGAAAGCTAAATCCTTGTAAACATAGAATAGAAATTGTAATGAAGCTGCTGAAGCTGCAATGCGGGCTTTGATATTGAAAGTGGGGGGGGGGAGAGAGTTGATCATATTGAGTCAGAAGGGATGCATATCTTGTTATATCTGACAGAGAACGTGAGTTGACTAGATTATAGGATAACGAAAACTTCTTCTGTTTTTATGGAAACTGTGTGTGAGTAAGAAATGTAGGATTTCCTGTCTCACTAACCTATGCTGATTAGGGGATCTGCTTTGTTTGATAATCTCAGTTATACACATTCTCATTAAGTATCCATCCAAAGTTTTATTGTGGATAGAATAGTCAAATCTGTTAGTTTTCCATTTCTTTTTACTGAAGTAATGAAAACATGTTTTTAATAAAACAGGCAATAAGAATAACCTGGGGGAGTTGTTCAAACCCTCCTGACTTAGAGTTGGCAGTCCACAGAATGGCATAGCATTTAAGCAAACAGATGCAGGACAGAAAGCTGTTAAACATTATAGTCTAATTGCAACTTCCAGTATAGAAAGTCTCTAAACTACTGATGACCAGATCTGGATGTAAAATTCTAGAAGGGAAGCATTGCTCTGTATTTTATTATTTATGAAGAGAGGAACTAAAGGAAACGTCAACATCAAATTCATTCAACTGCTGTCGCAGATGACAAGGCAATAAAGTTACTCAAATATGTCAATCGTCAGATCCTCAGTTACATACTTTTCTACGAACTATCAGAAAATTAAGATAAATTACATAAGAAACAAAATGGTATTGTGCAATGAAAAGAATACAGATGTGATCACAGACACCAGCAACCCTACATCCCTGCAGTATGAGGAATTTAAAAAAGAAAACTAAGGACAAAACAACCAAACCCTTCTAGGTGAACCCAGAAGGCAGACCCTGGTCTATACTGCTAAAATAGCAATCAAATCCCAGATGGCCTTTGTCCTGAAGTAAAAATTCCAAGATTTGCAATTGATTTAACTTCTGATTACATGAACAGGAGTGTGGCTTCAGTTAAGTTTGTGGCACCTGGAGTGCTGGCACATATCTAAACTAATTTTTAGTTATCTATGGCTGATCTAGGATGAGAGAGTTGGGGCTATTCAGCCTGGAGAAGAGAAGGCTGCATGGAGACCTCATAGCAGCCTTCCAGTATC
>JASSUY010017179.1:6544-25475 GCA_032466535.1 Forpus xanthops
ATAGCCTTTGGTGGTATGGTTTAGTGGGATGTGTCCCTGCCCATGGCAGGGGGGTTGGAACTGGATGAGCTTAAGGTCCTTTCCAATGCTGACTATTCTAGTCTGTGATTCTTAAAGAGGATATTTAAGAAGTAACTTGAATTTCACCAAAATTCAGTGCAGGCAATTTCCAGGGAGCACAACTGGCACAAGATCTATTGACTACATTCCTCCTGTGAAGAAAGCAACCAGCTGGATGGATCAGTCTCTACTTATGCTTCTGGAAATATGTCAAGTGGAACCAAAAGCGTGTCCCAACACTTCCCAGTTGAGATAGTTCTATGAAGACGTGGCAGCATAAACCCATCAGTAACATTTCTGAGCCACACCAGACACAGTTAGTGTTTTATCATCCTTACTCAGTCAAGCTCTTCAAGCTAACCTTTGTGAGGGCTCCACAGTGTCCAGGTCACTTATGAATAGTCACTTACCTGATTTTTGCAGGCGTATGTGGGGTCATTGTTATCTGAAACACTCTTTTGAGGAGCCATCTGATTCGCAGCATGTGAAGTTTGAAGAGGTTTGATAACAGCAGCACCTGGGACAGATAATATAATATGGGTTTGCATTTGAGTAGGAATCATTTTCTCATTTACAAATTTCTATTCACTTTAAGCATTGGAAAATTAAGAACTCATTTTGAGGATGCTTCCCTTAAGAATTTTAAATGCAGCCAGGAAAATAGGGGAAAAAAAAGAAGCAATTTCTATGGGAAACTTGATTTCTTCAGTGACAAAACTTGCTGGTTGAGGTAAAAGATTCATTTAATGGAGCTACAGCTCACAGGCAGGTACCTTGAGCCTCACCTTGCAAAGGAGGATGCCGAGGATCACAGTTCTGCAGCCAGCTAAATTACAAGAAAAGACAGTTATTGTCATTACATATACCTGTCCCTCATACCTCCCCAACCCCAGAAACCTTTGATCTTCTTGTATAGGCATCATACCATGAAATGCAACACTAAAACCCCAAAGGTTTAGGATACGTTGTAGTGATAGACAAGGGGTAAAGGGTTCAAACTTAAACAGGGGAAGTTTAGATTGGATCTGAGGAAGAAGTTCTTTACTGTAAGGGTGGTGAGGCACTGCAATGGATTGCCCAGGGAAACTGTGAATGCTCCATCGCTGGCGGTGTTCAAGGCCAGGTTGGACATAGCCTTTGGTGGTATGGTTTAGTGGGAGGTGTCTCTGCCCATGGCAGGGGGTTTGGAACTGCATGAGCTTAAGGTCCTTTCCAACCCTGACTGTTCTATGATTCTATGACACTGATCACTGCACATGGATATATCCTTGAAGCTTGAGCTTCCAAGTAGTGAAGCTCCCACCAGTATTTCCAGGTAGGCTGCCTAAGCAGGCTGGGCTACCCATCTTTGTAGTTTGAATCTAGTTAACAGACGCTAGAAAGGAAATCAGTCAATAAATTGCTGCTGTTTCTGGGCCCTGCTTTGCTGAAGACTGGTACAGTTTTTATACACACCCCCTCCAAAACAGCCAACAGATACTGAAAGGCAAAGAAGCACTGTTAAACTTATGCCTACATTTAACAAAACCAATCACTGCCTCAGCTATAGCATATACACATAAGAAAAGAACATCCAATGAACCATCTGAGCAGCCCCACAAGTGAAGGACGTGTCAGAATTACCAATAGAGCTGCTGCAGGTTCTCTCGTGGCTGGGCCTGGTTGTGAAGTCCTCTCTGAAGGACAGCTCCTGCATGCTGCACATTGCCCTCGCTGATGAGCTGCTGGGCCCAAGCAATGTAGAAGCTCGATGCCTTTGCACCAACTCCCTGACCATGCAGGTAGTCGAAATACTGGCACGGAGAAGAGATGAATGCTGCCTGTGTGAGATAAAGGCACATAAATGCTTTGAAATACATCCAAGGAAGAAACAAAGAAAGCCAGTGACATTTTATTACTTCCCACCATAGGAAAGTATTGTTTTCTAAAGCAAAGCCAGAGATATGATGCATAACAAGCCAAAGAGCTGAATAACAGTGTAATAAAGACATATGCTGTCCATCAGCAGGATTGAAAAGCCCTCAAAGCTCCTACAGAGAGCAGTAGTAGGTCTAAGCTCCACATCACCTCCCTGAGGGCTCCTTTTCCTCCCACAGCTCTCTGCAGTCAGAGCTACAGAATGGCAGGACAGCTTTGACTTATTAGGAGAACTTAATTCTTCCCAAAACCTTAATACATACATAAAATACTTATTATATTTAAATATTTTATTTAATAATATATATTTATATATAAATACAAATATATATATATATATATGCCTACCAGCTTAATACAGTAGTTAACAAATCTTGGATCTTCGTGGTACCTCTTCTCACTTAAGAACATCCTTACGAGCTGCTCCAGGAGGCTGGGCAAGCGGTTCTGCTTCTCTTGGGGGGGAAGACATCCTTCTATCCACTGTGCATACCTGAAACATGCCCAAGCAGCTCAGAACTGCTCCAACTCAGTCCTGCTCTCAAGCTTAAACAGGGGAGATGGAGGTTGGAGGTAAGGCAGTTGTTCCCTGTGAGGGTGCTGAGCGCTGGCACAGGGTGCCCAGAGAAGCTGTGGCTGCCCCATTGCTGTCAGTGCTCAAGGCCAGGTTGGACACAGGGCTTGGAGCAAGCTGCTCTATGGAGGGTGTCCCTGCCCGTGGCAGGGATTGGAGCCCGAGGAGCTTTGGCTCTATAAAGAACCCTGCCGCGATGCTGACCTGTCCCATAGCTCCAGCGGGTCGGTCCCTCGGTAGTCCCGAATCTGAGCCTCGAAGCTCCTGCAAGACAAAGGCGGGCTCAGGGCCGCCCCAACTCCCCACACACACACAGGCCTGGCCCTGGACACCCCACACAGCTACGGCCAAGAGCCACACTCGGTACCGAAGCCGGGGGCTCCCCTCTGCCCTACGCCCGGCAGCGGTCCCGGCTCCCCCATGCACACAGCAGCCCCCGGTGCCTCAGCCCCGTTCACCTCACGGCGCCCTCCATGTTCCGCCCTCTCCAACGGCTGCGCGGATTCAAACCGCCCGCGCAGTGCTCCCATTGGCTGCCGAGCTCCGCCAATCACGTCCGCTTCCGCTCGGCGTCCGTCCTTTCTTTGTCACCCCATTGGTTGAGCGTAGCCCCGCCCCTTCCCGCGGGGAGCGGGGGACGGAGGGGAAGGAGAACAGGGAATAAACCATCCCTAGAATAATTAATGGCTAACAGTGATTTATAGTCACAAAGGCAGCGGGGCAGGCCCGGCCGGCTCCATGCACCGGGCACTGCTCTAGGGGAGCAGGACTTGGCCTCGCTCTGCTGGAATTTACTTCCTCTGCACATACAAGTAAACAGGTAATCTGGGTGGAAGTTCCATGGAAAGGCGGAACCCCGCCCCAAGAGCCAAACACGAACCGTCGTCCCCCCCCCCCCCCCCTCGAGGATGTGATCCACCACATTAACTCTCTGATAACCAGTTGGTTTTCCATACTGCTGAATTTAATGTACAACAGCGCAGCTGGGTTCAGCTGCACTGGTCCATACACGGGTATAAAAGTGCTGTAACACAAAAGTCCAGTTAAAAGGAGTAGGTATTTCATAACATACTGAATATGGCACCATCAGTGACTGGCACAGTCCATACCCCAACACTCCCTCTGCTTTCCCACAAGGGTAGTTCCAGTTTCAACATATACATGAGACTTGATGCGAGATAAAGCTCCTTTACACAATGAAGCCACTTTGGCCACCAGCTGCCCCCTCTGCTGCACGACCTGGTCCCCACACACATCCTGGTTGGAGGTGAGCAGCCAGGGAATGTGCTCAAGGCCCAGGCAGATGAGGATTAGCTCCTCCTCACCGACTGCCATGGCTGGTCCCCATCACACTGCTCTCTCTGAAGTGGGATGGCTGGGAACAGGAGCAGTAGGGGCCAAGTTGAGGATCTCCTCAAATGATGGGCCTTCATCCTCAAGGGGTATCTCTGCCTCAAACATCCGCTGGAGCAGAGCATCCACCGTTCTGTACCCTGCAGGTGGGCAAAGGAAAGCCACTGTGAGCACCTCCCCCTGTTCTCCTGCAGGCCTAAAGGCAGCTCCCCATGTTTCACACTCACAGACACCCGAAGTGCTGCTCCCTGGCATTTTACCCCGTGTATTTTTAAGCACTTATCCATTACAAGTCCATTATTTTAACATATTAAGCATTTCCATTCCCGTGTGTTATTCAGCACATCTGTAATCCCAACCCACTGTTACATCAAGAAGCATGAGCTCAGGGAACTGCTAAGGAAACAGCCAGAAAGCCAGCAGAAGAAAAAGGAGTTGTTAAGCTAAAGGAGCATATAGTCACCCCGTGATCCAAGCCAGGAGGAAGGCAAAGCACGTGCAGGAAGGAGGAAAGAAAACAGACTCCTCAGGAGCAGCAGGCCCTCCACCACCAAGGCAGCATCTTCAGATGCTTCAGACAACTGTGCACAGAAAGGCCGAGGTGAAAGGGAGAACTTGCTACAGAAGTAAAAAGAAACAGTAAATATGAGAGTGTCCATGGCTCTCCCAGAAGTCCCAGCTGGGTTTAAGCTGCTCTAACAGCCCAAAAGAGCAGCAGAGCTTGGGAGCTTCTCCAGAGAGGTCTACGATCAGGGACAGTACAGGCCTCAAACAAAACCCTGCGCACACAGCAGGGCTGCACTTACGTTTGGAGGCAATTTTGAACACCAGCCCTTTGGATGGTGGCTTTGCTCCACTGTCCCCCTCAAGGTCGTGCTCAGTGCTCTCCATGTTATCAAGGAGCTGTTCATCCCGGAGCTCATCCCTACACAAGAAAGGCCAGAAGTCACCCAGGGGAGGCACATCCTAGCCCAGGGGCCCACATGGACCCAGCAGCAATGAATGCTCTTGGGCAGGGCAAGTACCAGTCATGGTGTTAGCCCCCAGCATCTCCCCTGTCCTCTGGGCAACAGCCCTGGGCTGTGAGAGCTCAGGGGCATTGCTACTATCTAGACCAAGCCTACACAATCACAGCATCCCTCCATTCCCCCAGCACTGCCAAGGCCACCACTAACCCATGGCACTGAGAGCTTCACCTATGGTCATGATGGATTAGCAAGAGCTTTGTGACAAGGAAGAGGAGCCTCAGCTTGCTCCTCCAGAGGGTGGCTTTTTCCTCCAGTTCCACAGCCCTCATCAATGCACCAAGCCAGCCACAGCCAGCACTACCCTCCTAGTGGGGGGGGGCTTACTCTTGAACTCCCATTCCCAGCTCCTGGATTTTCTGTTCAATGGCTGTTTCGACTTCACTCTTCTCAAGGGAGTACTCCACAAAGAAAGCTTCCAGAATGAATGACACAAAGATGCTGAAAGAAACCGTGAGCAGAATTATGTGGCAGCATTTCCTTCTGAGCATTCCCCCCCTGCCTTTGGGCATCACAGGATCCCAGACTGGTTTGAGTTGGAGGGAGCTTAAAGCTCATCCAGTTCCAACCCCCTAGCACAGGCTGGGACACCTTCCACTAGAGCAGCTTGCTCCAAGCCCCATCCAACTTGGCCTTATCAATGAGTGTCTCAGCATTCCCAGGCTCATTTCCCAGCACTCCATCCCCTCCCCTGCTGGAGATGGGGAGCTCTGCATCAGAGCAGCACCCAGCAGAGGCAAGAACAGACGCAGCAGATTCCTCCATCACACATCCCACCCACCTCAGAGTCACACCAGGTATGACCATGGGACCATCAGCAGCACCCAGACAGGAGGCTGAGCTCCTCTTCCCTCCAAGACAGAGTGGAACAGCCCAATACTTACTTGACAATGATTATCACCATCACGATGTGGAAGGCAATGAAATACAGCTTTGCAGGCTGCACTGTCACATTGGCAAACCCATTGGCAAAGAGTACAGGGGGAGTTAAGGCCAGAGCGTTACAGGAGGAGAACATCTTGCTCTAGAGTTGGGCTACACGAGGAGGAAGCAGATCACACAACCCACCTTCCAAACAAAGCCCTCTGCAGGGACCAGTTATCTGTCATCTGGCACTATATATGTGTGTGTGTGTGTGTGCAATACAAGGGGAAATCCAGGGATGATCAAGCTTTATTTGGACCTCCCACTGTAAAGGATATCGTGCCACTGGTTGACCACAGTGAGCTCCATCAGGACGATAAAAGAGGAAGCAAAGTTGTTGAAGTTGTTCTTGCAGTATTTCCCCCGGGCAAAGAGAGAATCCTTGAGAGCTGGATTCCCACATTCCAGGGCATGAGGAGCATTCGAGTTTGCAGGGAAGAACTGGATTTTGCCATGGAATAACTCCATGCCAATGATGGCAAATACACAGTACACAACCTGGAAAGAGGAAACCCCATTGCCTGCTTCTCTAATGAGCAGCAAGCTGGAATCCAGAGTACCAGCAGGTTTCCCAGTTTTCATAGACATGGCAAGCTGCTGAGGAGCAGCAGAGCCCAAAAGAACTAAGCCACTCACAAGCAATTACCAAGCAGCAACAGTAAGCCAAGAACCACAGCCTAAACACCTAGAAATGAAGTACTGTCAGATCATAACAGAATCTGTATTTAGAAAGTTGAGAAATGGGTTTCTCCTTCAGCTTCTTGACCAAATCATAGTTTGTTTCCTTTGTGTAAAGCCCAGACTGCACAGAACATCTTCAGTGCCCCATGGAGGATGTCCTGACCCAGCAGGAACCCACCCCCTTTGCACACATTTACTTGTGCAACAACCAAGAACCAAATGGACACTTACAGTTTCGAGGGCCCAACATCCAGAGGTTTACTCTTGGAAGCAGCATGAGTGTGAGACTCAAGGCACATTCCTGTAAAACTGGAGTGTTTGAGCTAGGGGACCAGGGTTTCTTACCAGAGTCAGCCCACCAAATGTCAGCATTGTTGGTACGATGTTTATCAGTGTGTTCATGATGACCCGGAACCTACAGCAAAGGATTCATGACAACACTTTCTAGGGACAGGCTCTTCTAAAGCCCACATCTGCTTATTGTCATATCCCATCCAGCACACGCTCCCCACATGTCCTTATAAATAAGCCTCGAGAGGCTGCAGCAACTGAGCTCATCCCAGGCTTGCTAGGATAAGGCCTTGGGATGCTTCATTGAGTGGTGTTGTCAATCCAAATCAGAACAACTCAAAGCACTGTCTCAGCCAGCCTCTGACACAGTCCACCCCCCAAACACAACCCCAACCATATCCCTATCCCATTTCTTCCTTACCTTTGAATGCTGTCAACAATCCTTATCAGCCTGAGGACCCTCAAGATGAAGACAATGTCCAGGATCTGTTGGCTGTTGTACTTTGTGGCTGAGAATGGGAAAAAAGATGTGTTTTGTTATAGAAAACAAGCAGAGAACTGTCGAGATAAAGCAGTTTCTTGTTAACTCTATTTATAACAAGGAGCTGAGCTATAAAAGACTGGGTTAGCTCTTAAAAGCCCCAGAAGAAATTCACTGTCTTGCCCAAGTGCCTCCCAAGCCCAAGATGATGGGAAGAGACTGCTCAGGACCAAGTCCCCCAATGCACGCAGACTGCTCAAGCTGCACTTACTTGATTTGAGGGTGGTATTCAGTATCGTTGCAGTCAAGGCAGCAAAGATGATGAGAGTATCAAACCTAACAGGAGGGAAAGCAGTGCTGTTAGAACTGCAGTGACATAAAACAGGCTCTTAAGCTGCCACAGGCTATTAGTAGAATCCTAGACTGGTTTGGGTTGGAAAAGACCGTAAAACTCATCCAGTTCCAACCTGTGCCACGAGCAGGGACACCTTCCCCTACAGCAGGCTGCTCACTGTAACCCCTCTCCTTCACATCCACACCACCCACCTGCATCATCTCAAACCATCTGCAGGGTGGGAAGATGGGAAAGCCTCACCTAGCAGCACACTTTCCCCTGCCCTGCCACCACCTCCACATGCTGCTGAGTCACCTCTGACACAGCAGTGTCCATCAGAGCCAGGTCAGGCCAGCAAACAGCACAATGTCCCCTGACAACGCACAGAATCACTTTAATTACACCCCAGCATACAAACCAGGTAGCCCGTCTCTCCAAGAGACCCATTTTCTGGTTCTTGAGGAGCTGAACACAAAGATCCTCACACCTCATACCAACCAGCATGCCCAACCAGCATCTCACTCACCAGTTCCAGAACTGGTTTTTGCCAAAGAATGCCCTTGGTTCATAAGTGTACACTTTCAGAAGTATCTCAACGATATACAGAGCAAGGAAGACCCACTCAGCATAAGATATATAAGGGGTTTCCTCATCAAGAGCAATGAAGATGGCGTTTATGAGAATGATCACATCATAAGTCCAGACGAATCCCCTGCAAGAAGAAAAAGAGGAATGAGCTTGCCTCTCCCAAGGAGGGAAAAGTCACACAGTTACTTCAGAGGTTCTTTACCTCCTCCTCAAACACTGACATTAAAGAAACTGTCTTTATGCATCCCTAAACCTGAGCGTTTAGGAAAGTTACTGCGGTTTAGCTTTACTGTTGGGGTCAACAAGCCTTCAAGGTACACCAGTGTCAATGCTCTGTGTGGTAAGCTGAGGCTGGCTCTGTTGGCAACAAGCATTTCTCAAGCAGAAGGACTGAGTAAAACAGAAGACTATGCACAATGAGGAAGAGAGGCTAGTACACTGTGCTAGAGCCCTGGAAGGTCGGGAAGCTGGGCAGAAAGGAATCCCACCACGGTCAAAGGGAAATGCAAAGCTCTGCTCCTAGGGAGGAATAACCTCGGGCACCAGTGCAGGCAGGGGGGTTAACTATCTGAAAAGCAGCACTGCAGGGATCTGATAGGAACTTGGTTGTGAGGTTGAACATGAGCCAGGAATGCACCCTGGTGGCAGAGAAAGCAAACAGCATCCTACATTGGGAAGCGTTAGCTGAGCCAGGGAAGTGATTTTCCCCCCTTATTTACTCGGTACTGGTGAGGCCAATTTGGAGTGCTGCGCCAATAGCTGGGCTCCCCAGTACGAAGGTGACATGAACATACCACAGTCAGTGCAGCAAAGGGTCACAAGAAGGAGTAAAGGGCAGGCTAGCCTGACACATTACATGTGGAGAGAGATGGGGCTGAAGGCAAGAAGAGTCAGGAGCTCAGCATGAATAAATGCCTGACGGAAAGGTGGAGAGAAGGTGAATGCAGACTCCTCTCAGTGCTATCCAGTGGAAGCACAAGAGGCAAGGGGCACAAGTTGAAATACAGGGTTTGCCACTTAAACAGAAAGCAAGCCCTTTTCTTAAGCAGAGGGTGGTCAAACACTGGAGCAGATTGCACAGAGGTTATGGAGCCTTCCATCCTTAACTCAAACCCCAACCAGATACAGCCTCGAGCACCCTGCTCCAGCTGACCCTGTGTTGAGCAGGGAGGGTTACACCAGACCAGCACTAGATGTTCCTTCCAACCTCAATGATTCTGCAGGACTCAGATATGAAACCAAGCACTAGTAGCTCATCGTAGCAGCTTGGTGAGAGCTGAGGAAGCAGCACCACGCAGCTTGGCAGCAGAGACGGCTGAGGCAAGATCACCTTCAAGTGAAGCATTTAGTCTGGTCCTTCAAGGCAGGCCACGAAGCACTTCCTGCTTTCAGCAGAGCTACTTGCACCTCAGGTTGGAGCAAGTGGGACTGGAAGAGGTACAATTCCAATAGCCAAGTCCAGCTACTCCACAGTACTGAAGGCAGGCTAAGAGCAGAACTGGTCCACAGAACACTCGAAACCAGAACCCCTAGTGTTTGCCCAAACGCAGCTTGCACTTCCCAGCATGACACCCAGATGCCTTTTGCTTGCAGCAGCTCTGCCCTGCAGCCTGTGAGGGATAAGAGCTGGCTGCTGCTGGTGGAGGCTCACCTGTGCCTGACCATGCTGCGCAGGAACCGGCTCACTGCTGACTGGTACACACGGGGCATCCACTGCCCCAGAGGGTGGCTGCGGATTTTCAGGGTGATCACCTGGATGTTGAGCAGATCTGCCAGCTGTACAAAGGATTTCTTGTCTGGAAAAGGAAGAGCACTTCACATCAGTGTGCCCAGCAAATGCAAGCCTATAAACACACAACCTGTAGCAATCTGGACTTCACGTCTGGTCATGGCAGCAGAAAATGCTCATGCCCAAAGTGGTATCCACCATAGAAGAGGCTGAACTCAGTACTTAAGCAGCTCCTCTGTCCCATTTCTGGGGCACTTGCTCAACAAGCCAACAACCAACACAAAGCTTTAATGGTCATGAAAGGCACAATCTAGCGTGAAGAGACTGACCCAACTCTCCTGATATCCTGTCTCCAGCAGTAACAGAGCAAGAGGCTCTAGAGGACTGTGTGGGAAGTCACATTGCTTGGAGGGATCTGATAGCCAGGGAGGCTTTCACAGAATCCCAGCCTGGTTTGTGTTGGAAGGGACCTTAAGGCTCATCCAGTTCCAACCCCTGCCATGGGCAGGGACACCTTCCTCTAGAGCAGGCTGCTCCCAGCCCTGTCCAACCTGGCCTTGAACACTGCCAGGAATAGAATTCCTGTGCTGAGAATAGAAGTTCCCATTCACACCCCAAAGTAAGCTTGGCCTGATGTCAAATGGCCATGAAGAGCCAGATACAGTATACACAGCATTGGCTACAACACAGGCATGAAATAACAACCTTTCAGGACCTAAACAACATGAAGAGAGGCAGGAAGAGGGGCCTGGAGTCCTTCTGAGTCCATTACAGACCCCAAGTCCCAGTGCCAAACCCTCTGAAGCATCAGTCTCCTGCCCCCAGGCTTCTCCCCAGCCCCTTGTGCAGAGCAGAGCCCCACTGCTCACCTATAAAACCCTTCTGCTCATCATCTGAGATGCGCAGCAGCAGCTCCCGGTGGGAGTTACTGGTATCAGGAGCCACTAGCTTGACAAGCTGCTTCCATCGGGCTTCTCTGACCACAAACTGTGCTCCCTCCTCTTCCTTCAGCAGGTTGAAGGCCTCTATCATCTTGCGGCGCTTCATGTAAGCCAGCTTTCGGATCTCATTCTGGAGAGAGGATGGGGATTCAGGCAGCTTCGGGCACCCTTTTTATAACACATCTATTTAAATAACCTTATTTTCGTGGCACAGAGATGGAAGAAGGTATTCAGAGGAACACACTTGGAGTGATGCAAGACCCAAAGTGCAGCACAGGCAGTGGGGCTGATGAGAAATGCTGTTAACAGCAAGCCTGGAGGGATTAACAGCTCATGTGTTGCTGGGGGATGAACTGAACAATGGGAAGACAATGGATAGTGTCTGACAGGAAGGAGATGACAAAGGTTACAGCATCTGCATGTCCACACATCACAGAAGCAAAGATGCGCCCACGCATGCTTCCTATCCATCAGTGAATACTGCTGAGATCAGGGGTGGAGATCCTCTTCTGCACATGATTACAAGCAGCATGAAGGACCTTATACCCTTGGGAAGCCTCCGGGATGATCAAGCAGACTGCCTACTGACAAACAGCCAGTCCCATCATGAGAGCACCCAGGGATTTCCAGCTCCCACCCTCTGATCACAAGTACCAAGCTGTACCTACTCAGTTTGGGTAGAAGCAGCAAGAGTTGTGATTTACTCAGACCTCCCTTTGCATTTCCTTTGCTTTAAGAGCACATGCAGCGGCAGAAGTGTGCTGTGTGCTTATAACCAACTGAAAACAGCCTCCTGCACAGAGACAGAGGCTCTGAGCTAGGACTAAGCCTCTAACAGTAATAATGCATAGACATGTGCCTCCAATCTGTTGTTACCTCTTGGGTCCACAGCACCACAGAGTACTTGTGTTAAATGCTCAAAGCAGAACTCACAGCAGTCCCCCTATGAAAGGTGGGCCTGGGCTTGTTAATTGCAGAGCAAAGGCAGGAAGCTGTATCCCTTTCTCCACACTTCCCAGAAGCAGCAGCTTTCCAAGGGAAAGCCAGGTATTTCCTTACAAGGTGATAGGGAACAGCAGGCAGTAACTAATTACAGCTCACTCCTTCACATTACCTTCAGGTGCTTTTTGTAGTTGTTGTACACAACAGCCAGGAAGAGAGACATGAAGATGTAAGTGTTGACGATGACAAAGGCAATGAAGAACAGGGCATACCATGAGCTGAAGTCAAATGCTGGCATCCTAGAGAAGGGGAGAGAGATTGCTCCTTGCTGGGCAAACAGGGGAATAAACCACAAGAAAACAGCTTTCCAGGTGGGTTTCTAAGCACTGCTTTGGATATCAAAATTGTCAGATCACACCCAAACAACTGTGTTTAGTTCAGCTACAGAACAGTATCCTTCTGCTGGGTTTTCCTCCTACTTTATCAGGCCCTGACTGAAGGGATGTAGAAAAGGAAGCTTAATCTGTGCTTTTGTTAGTGTGGCTCAGTCGAAGTGCACAGATTAAGGCAATGTCTCAGCCATAAGCTGGTTATTGGCTTTATCTAAAGGCAGAGACACCTTCCAAAAAGTCTCCTAACCTCAGGTTCTGGTTCAGAGCCATTTATACAGCAGACGGCTGACAAATCATGAAACCCCTGCAGGCTGGAAAAGTAAAAGCCCTGTTGCACAATAAAGTATTCCAGAAGCAAAACACAGTACTGTTTGAAGCAGAGATCCTGCCACTAGGAGCAGGAGAGCAGCACTCTCAGCAGCAGACTGCAAGCTCAGCATACATACATGACATCCGGGCTGTTTGCTGTTGTCACCAGCACGTAGAGGTCAAACACAATTTCTAGGTAGTTCCTGAAATACGGCAAGCCTTCTGCTGTCAGGAGATTCCTGGGAGGGAAAGGACAACCTGAAGTTAAGCACAGGGCTCCCATGTCCTGCACAGGAACTGCACGTATTGGCAATGATTGGATTTAAACTGGAGTTGTCAGATTCCCTCCTGCCCCAAAGGATCACGCATGTTCTTCCCACCCAGCTCTGAGCAAAAGAAGTGTTCTCACCTCTCACCAAACAGCTTCAAGGCCATGAGGGAGAACATGAGAAGGCTAAACATGAAGAGCAGGAAGACGTAGGTGATCTCTGGCAGTGTGTTGCGGATGCTGCGAAAGGCTCTCCGGATCTGACAGGGAGAAGGGAAGTGTTTAGAGGCAAAGTGGAACCTGATTATCGCCTCACCACCCCATCTGGATCAAGCCCCTACAAAGGGACAGGCAAAGTAGGACACAGATAGCAGATGTGCCAGCTCTGTGCTGCTAAAAGCTATGTGAGACCACCAGGCCTTTCCTCCTCATGTCCCAGAGGAGACACTAGAAGGAGAGACCTTACCTCTCAAGACAGGCCATCAGAAACTCAGCTCTCACTGCAGGGGAATGGTCAGGGGCAGAAGCCTGTCACTCCAGGCCATAAAACACATACTTATGAGACCCAGAGTTCCACTGCACCCTCCCCACCACAGTAGTTTATTCATTTGAAGTCAGGAGCAGAATGTCCTTGGGCAGTGGGGCAAAGAGGAATAAGTGTCCCTGTGACAGAAAGAATCAGAGTCCAAATCCCCCCGCTGGACTGGACCTCCAGTGTGCAAGAACAGTCTGACACTGTGCTGTTTGCCCAGGAGGCTTCCAGAAATGAGTAACGTGGCCCCTGACCCAGGGAGAAGCAGCTCTTGTCTGCAGTGCTGCTCACATGCACACCTCCTGAGGACAGCTTCTACCTCTTCTCCTCCACCCAGGCTGGACTAAAACACAGCCATGTGCTGACTGTACAAGAAACGTTCCAGCCCCAAGCACACTCAAGGCTCTGGAAAGCTGTAACCCAGCCCACAGGTACAAGGAGAAGCCTTTTGCACAGCACCTAAGCAGCACCAGTGCTAACATATCCTTTTATCCACCTCACATTATTGCTTCAGGCCACTCCAAGAGACACCTTCACTCACAGGAAGCTACATTCTGCCTTTTCTGCACAACCTCCCTTTTACTAAATCCCTTGGATCTCAGAAAGCAGCAGACTGCCCCAGAATAGGGCCCTGAGCAGAGGTTCACCCCACCAAAGCACCTCCTTACCTGGCGGCTCTCTGCAAAGTTGACGAGGAAGATGGGCCTCACAATTCTCGACCATCGAATGCTCCTCACATTGTATATCCTGAGGACCCCATATATGGCCAAGTCTGTCAGGGATAACTGTGGGAAAAAGGAGGAAAATTCCCAGTAGGAATGTTGGAAATAGGTCTAGGGGGTGAAGACAACAGAGTGAGCTGATACAGCACAGATGGGCCCACAACCCTGTTGTGTGTGCAAGTGATGATCGATTAGAGCCCATATACATCAGGCCCATGTCACCAGGGAAGCAACAGGAGGGAGAAGTCACCTCTGCATTGCCTGCTTCAACTCCGGGGGCTCCCCATGGCCTAACTCACCAGGATTGCAACCATGATGCAGATGTTCTTGGTGTCCTTCCAGAACACATTGCGAGGGGTGACCTTTGCAAAATGGGTCAGTCGGCCAAAGAACACCAGAAGGCACAACACTTCCACCACTGATGTGACCTGCAGGGAGAGAAAGGGCCAAGTCAGGACAACCAAAAGCAGCATTAGCCCTCTTTGCACAGATGGGGTGTTCAAGCTGGGGTACAGGCAAAGAAAAACCACAGCTAGAGTCAGCAGAAGAGTTTTCCAGTGGGTTTTGCCTCACACAGCTGGCACTGAGCAATAGTTCCCTGCTTCCTTTTGTGACATTCCCTGCCACAGGCAGGTTAATTCAGTAAGTTTGTGTTTGCTTAGGATTCAAGGAGCACATCTCTCACAAGCACAACAGTGCACAACAAATAAAGGCTATAAAAAGTCAGTCCCCAGTGCAACGCTTCACTTCTGCTTTCAGACATGAAGACAGGACCTGGGTCACATGCAAGGCTCCAAGAACCAGAAAAGCAACATCACTTTGCAGTCATGTCAGCTATTCCTGACAGCCACAATGGCTCCCATAGTCCCTGCTTAGCTCCTATGCCCCTTTTTTGTCTCCATTTCAGGAGATTAAAGACAAAAGAAATACCAGCATCAATTATCTCTTGACACAACTTTGACAACCACTTTCAAGCAAGAAACCCTTGCTTGCTCTACCAAGCAACACAGTACTATTGCTTTGATGCTTCTACACTGAGAACTTACCAGGAAGGGGAGAGGATACACAGCAGGTTCTTCAAACAATGCAAGGGACAGGTTGAGAAAGATGAAGAAGTAGGTGGCTGTTCGCATAATCCAGTGGTTATAGAGGTAATAAAGCCTGCAGAAGGAGGGCAGAGGCACCATAAATAAAGGCTTCAGTGCACGTAGCCATGGGATCACTAAGTGCATCCTGGAAGGACAGCACATGCTGTCTCAGGCAGTCACAGAGCAAGAAGGGATGTGGCAACTCATTTCCTATCTCTTCCTTACAGTCTTATGGCTGATGGATGCTACACTCCATCTCAGGGAGCAGACACACCAGGAAGGTGGAATACAGCTATCCCTCAGTTCAGTTCAAGGCTGCAACATGTGGATTTGGTAAAGCTGCTTCCTTTCTGCAATTACCTTTTTCCTCAGTTTGAGTGCAAGCTCCTGCCAGGCTCAGGTATCCCCATGACACACAAACTAAGCCTGATTAGTTATCTCGCATCCTCTCTTTGTGGGTTAAAAAGCAAGGAGATAAGAAAAGCCACCAGAGACAAGTATGGAGCTGCACAGTAAGCTGGCTTTATACACAGCTCAAGCAGTATTCCAGCCCCTACAGCAGCCAAACCTCCACTGAGCACCAGCAATGACCTTGAGGAGGTACCACACACTGCACGTGACAATGGCTCCCCTGGGAAGTCTCACATCAACAGGGCATGAAGGTGCTCTGCAGGGAAAGGAGCTGCTAACACTGCCAAAGGGTTACCCCACCTGCCAAATAACCACCTGCAGGAAGGCTACAGGGCAGGGGATCACACACACGACATGAAATTATGCCCTTAACACCATCAAGACACTACTATGCAAAACCTGATCATTTCTATCCGGTACACCAAGCATCCTTGGACAAGATGATGCACACAATGTTATTCCATAGCAGGCATCACAGTGACACAACAGCACAAATGCACTCAAAATCTCTGTAAGAAACATCCTCAACCACACCTGCATTCCAAGGCACCCAAGAAACTTCACTGGCTCAGACATAAGAGAGCATAAAAGGGAAGGGTTATTCGGGGAGGGCTACAGGAGCCATTAATGTTCACTCACTGCTCTGCTGCCAGTCTGTTGTATACCCTTTCCCCTCTACACCAGTCACCTTCTCTTCCATTTTACACACAGCAACAGCTTGCCTAAAGCAGTCAAAGCCTGAAGAAAAAGTCACCTCTTTGAAGCTGTTCAGTCTCTCGCCAGCAACTAAAAGAGAAGAGTCACCATCCCAGACAATTACTATTAACCCAGACAATTACTATTAACTAATTACTCTACTAATTACTCCTGCCCCTTGCAGCTACCATCCTTTTGAAGCACACCTGTGCTGCCTTGATGGAGTTTTGCTGTGCAGTGGTTGGTGTCACCCACTGCCAAGCCAAAGGGTAACAACCGCAACTGCCTGGCATGGGACATCTCCTGTACCTCCCACCCAGCACCTCCTCTCACACACAGGGAGCTGACCCAACTTCCCAAGCTCCTCATCCCCACAGAGCACTCCCTGCAGCTGCAGCCCTGTGAGGCTCTGTCTGCTCTAGAATAAAAACAAGTTCTTATTTCCTTTCCCATCCTTAACATGCAGATGCTCTGAGCCCCATCTGACCTCCTAAAAGGAGGATGGAGCCAGGAGGGGGCTGCGCTCTGCTCCCAAGGAACAAGGGATGGCACAAGAGGAAACGGCCTCAAGCTGCACCAGGGCAGGGTTAGATGGAGCTGAGGAACAGTTCCTGCCCCACAGGGTGCTCAGCATTGGAACTGCCCAGGGCAGGGATGGAGTCACTGTCCCTGCAGTGTTCACACCATGGAGATGAGGCCTCAGTGCCATGGGTCAGTGGTGGCATTGGCAGTGCCGGGCAATGGTTGGATTGGATGAGTTTGAAGCTCTTTTCCAACCTGGTTGATTCTGTGACTGTAGGATTTCAGCCCTAACTCCAGTTCTTCCCATGCAGCCCCCTCAGCACTCAGCTGCTGAAGCCGAGGTCCCCAGTCCTTTTTTGGCTGTTACTCTTTGGACACAGTTACGGTCAGTTCTCCCTATGCCAAGTCTGGCTGCCCCACAGCATCACACTGCCACACCAGCACAGAGCCCTACCCCGATGTGATGCTGTGGGTGATTGTGTGATGCGGATCTCCTTACCTGACTGCCTCCGGGGACGTCTTAAACGGGATATTTCTGTTGTACTGTGCATCGGACACAAACGCTGCTGCCAGCAGGAGATCCTGGGGAAAGCGGGAAAGCACAGACACAGATCAGGCAGCGCTGGAGCTTGACTTAAACTCCGAGCAGACGTTCAAAGGAGGCTTTTCAGCTCAGGGAACGAGAGGCGGCATTCAAGGGAGATGCATTCCTCCCCACGGCTCTCCATAGAGGCGAGGAGCGGTATCCTAAAGAGGCGCTTCTCGCCCTAGGACGCTCTATGGAGGCAAGAAGCGGTCAGGGGATGGCACAGCATCACCCTCCCAAACCCCCACCGCTCCCCCTCTACCTGCGAGGCGGCCTCCTCCATGGCGCAGCAACCGCAGCCCCTTCCCCGCCGCCTTTAACGGGCCCCGGCGGAAGCGGGAGGCGGAGCCGGTGCCGCTCTCGGCGATGGCTCTGGAGGTGCTGCGGCCGCGGACCGTGCGCTGGGCGATGCTGGTCGCCTTCGCCGCCGGGGTGGTGGTGGGCTGGCAGGCAGGCCGGGCCCGCCGCCGCTTCCTCCGCTGGAGGCAGCGTTGGCTGCAGCGCCGTCTCGCAGCCGCGCAGGAGAAGCTGGAGGCGGCCTGAGCCGAGCTGAGCCCCCGCGGAGCACGGGCACGTGGAGCGGGGCTGCAGCAAAGCGCGGAGCTCCGGGGGTCTGCGGCAGCGTCGGTGGGTACGGGCTGAGGGAACGGACAGCGTCCATGGAGTACCGCGGTCCGGGAAGACAAGGTCCGGACTGCAGAGGACCTAGGAACGCCGCCGCCATGTGCGTTTCTTGTTTCTTGTTGCAGTTCTGCGCTCTCAAAGCATTAAACTACCGAAAGGCACCACGTGGAGTGAGTGCCTGGATGTGTGTACCTGCATGGAAACGTTCCTTACGGGCGCTTGTAACGAGTGAGGAATCGTCCTGAGTGACACATCTCGTTATGGGAGTACACGTAGGAAGTAAAACCTGCGGGACAGTCGGCTGCGCGCGTTGCAGGGGTGAATGAGCAAATTAAATGAAGGCTGCTTGTGCTTTGGACTCTGGTTTTTCTAGTGCTTCGGGCAGGGAATTGCCCAGCGAAGGCCGTAGTGCATTCCTGTTCCCATCACTGGTGAATTCCAGGTGTTTCCTTGTCTGACAGGGCTCCTGCTTTGCGCTGGAGGATTCACTGCACGCTGTGCTGCTGCTTTAACTGATCCTGAACTGAGAGAGGTAAAAGGGGAAAGGCGGCCAAACAACTGCCCAGCTGCTGCTGCCATTGTCTGCCTGTGGTGCTGTTCGGTAGAGGGAGGGGGAATGATTACCACTGAGAAGCGTGTGCATCGTGCAGCATAGGGTAGAAGCTGACATCCCACTGCCTTACAGGTTGTTATGGGGAGGGCAGGAACAGGGCTCTCCTGAGAGATAGCTGCAGGACATGTGTCAGTCCGAATCATGGAATCAACCGGGTTGGAAGAGCCCTTTAAGCTCATCCAGGCCAACCGTTCCCAGCACTGCCAAGGCCACCACTGACCCATGGCACTGAGGCCTCATCTCCATGGAGGGTGAGCACTGCAGGGACGGTGACTGCAGCCCTGCCCTGGGCAGTTCCAATGCTGAGCACCCTGTGGGGCAGGAACTG
>JASSUY010017180.1:0-48533 GCA_032466535.1 Forpus xanthops
TACACAGTTAACAGCCTTGAAAGAGGAGAAGGGCAAAACAAGAAAAATGTGGAAATGCTTGGTGGACAGAAAGCCATGACCATCTATCAGCTGTAATTCTCTTGAGTAACAATGAAGATTTGTAACTTCATTCGTATTACACATACTTAACACTCACAGTTCCACTGAGATCAATGCAAGTGAAGGGTCACCTGGCTACATTAAAGGGTATTATATTTTTAAGCCTCTGGAGGCAACTGAACTCAAATTTACTATTTTACAGGCTGTTTGCATGTTTTACATTATTACAATATCCTTGATTTCGCATGTTTATAAAATTTGTTGTGAATGGTAGTATGGTGTAGATCATCACAAATATGTTTGCTGTTACCAGTAAGTGCCTTTTAAAGTCATTATCTTTTCTTCCCTTCAGCATCAAACATTTTATAATACAACTTTCATACTGAAATGGCTGTTATATAAGATTTGTCTATTCTATAAACACAGTGCAATGTCAGGGAGTTCAATAAATCCTTATTGCATTTATGGATTTCTAACGGATTTCATTGGACTGATGAATGCACTAGCAGTTTTTAAATTTATATTTAATAAACATAACAAGTAAGATTGTCAACATTTTGAGAGTAGTTCTTGAAGTTAAGAAGTTATCATGATAAACTCTGGATGATAAACTCACCTAAATAAATCAAGCAGGAAACCATATATCTGTTCTAATACACTATTCAAAGTGGGCATATTCTGCCACACAATTCATCTAAAAATCATTGTTGTGATTCTAAAACTGTACCTTGCTCTGAAGTTGCATTATTTCCTTTGCAAATACACTGTCAATTGTGGCTGGCATCTGCTGATAAAGACAGTTGGAAAGGTCTTTTTTAGCAGCTCCTTTATACTTCACCTAGTGGGGAGAAAAAGGTGGCAAAAAATAAGATACGTGAATCATGCTACCTATTTTTTCTATTCAATTAAATGGCATATACCATTAGAACAAAAATATAGTACTGTAATAAACTTTCAGGAAAAAAATGATCTTTAAATAATAATTTTAAAATATTTTCAGTAGATGTATGTAAATTACAGCATCCAGAGGGACCTTGACACACTTGTGAGGTGGACTGATGCCAACTTCATGAAGTTTAACCATGCCAAGTGCAAGGTCCTACACATGGGTTGGAGCAATCCCAGGTGCAGCTACAGATTGGGCAGAGATGAGATTCAGAGCAGCCCTGAGGAGAAGGACTTGGGGGGGTTGGTTGATGAGAAAATGAACATGAGCTGACAGTGTGCTTTTGCAGCCCAGAAAGCCAACTGTATCCTGGGCTGCATCAAAAGGAGTGTGGCCAGCAACAGGTCGAAGGAGGTGATTCTGCCCCTCTACTCTGCTCTTGTGTGACCTCACTTGGAGTATTGTGTACAATTCTGGTGTCCTCAACACAAAAAGGACATGAAACTGTTGGAACAAGTCCAGAGGAGGGCCACAAGGATGATCAGGGGACTGGAGCACCTTCTGTATGAAGATAGGATGAGAAATTTGGGCTGTTCAGCCTGCAGAAGAGAAGGCTGCATGGAGACCTCATAGCAGCTTTCCAGTATCTGAAGGGGGCATAAAGGGATGATGGGGAGGGTCTCTTCATGAGGGACTGTAGTGATAGGACAAGGGGTAACAGGTTCAAACTTAAACAGGGGAAGTTTAGATTGGATCTAAGGAAGAAATTCTTTACTGTAAGGGTGGTGAGGCACTGGAATGGGTTGCCCAGGGAAGTCGTGAACACTTCATCGCTGGTGGTGTTCAAGGCCGGGTCAGACATAGCCTTAGGTGGCATGGTTTAGTGGGAGGTTTCCCTGCCCATGGCAGGGGGGTTGGAACTAGATGTTCTTAAGGTCCTTTCCAACCCTAACTATTCTATGATTCTATGATCTCCTAATTGAATTAAATAATTTGGAGGAAGTATAAAATGAGCTAAGCAAAGTAGTTATTTTTCTAGCTTTTTTAAAATCACTTACAAAAACCTAAATTTTCTTTTTCCCTTTCCATTTTCCCAAATCGTGCACAATAGGAGCAGCAAGAAGACAACAAAAAATACTTTACTGTTTAATAAGCAGTATCAATTGAACACAACTGGAAAAGGCAGGCACATTGAACTTAGCATGTCTGCCATCATTTCCACTTCATCTTTTCATATTACAGACTAATTTTTCAATTAATTTTTCTTTATCCTGTATTTCCTTCAGTGCTCGGTACTAGCAGTTCCTTACAAGAGGGTTTTATGAGACAAGCCAGAATAATAGTTCAAAATCTGGGAGGGTTTTTGCTTCAGACCTAAGTTTTTCAAATTCATTAAAAAATAATGTCAAGTATTCCTGTGAAAGTAATCATAAATATCAAAGATCTTAAATGATACTGTCTAATGTTGTTAATTTACTGTTCAATATGCAGCTCTTCATTAGAGACTAGTTCCCCATATGTATTATACATATTATTGCTGTTTCCCAGAACAGAAGACTTTTTCACTGTAGTAGACAGGCTGCTAAGAATTTCAGTGCTCAACTTTTGCAAAAACAGGTTGTAGGACACTAGAGGTCAGTAATTTACAAGATAAACAAACGATCACATCATTGGCTTCAGGTAATGCTGCAATAAGTGAACACAGCGATCAATCCTGATAATATAAACCACATGGGTTTTAAAATTCTTAAATATCTTTAGATCTCCAAATATTTGACTAATAATTAGCAGCTTTTCTTTGGAATCAGACGGATTTGATAAATACTCTCTATATATTGTGCTTTGGTAGAGTACAATGGTCTGTCCTTAGAAAGTATAATTCAACCACATTTATGCCCCTTGGGACAACATGAAGACAAACATAGAAAAATATTAATCAGATGCATTTATATGCAATGTAGCCACAAAGCAAACTGACGTATATCAGAAACAGAATATAGAATGTATACAAATTACATAACTACAGACAGGGATATTGGGATGTTCTTTATCATAATCTTAAATGGAGCAGGAAAAAAAATTATGCAGCAAACATTTAAGTCTTCCAATACTCACAGTGACAGAAAAATCACTCAGAACTAGCAGCTCCTTAACAAAAACAACTCTCTGCCTGCTAAAATTCCTGATGGTATTCTAACCCGTGGAAAATAAGCAAAGATGCAATCCTACAACAACTTGTATCTGGGACATGATGAGCTGGCAGTAAACTCTGCTCTGGCATTTTGGAAGCTGCTGTTCTTTGCTGCTACTGCTCTGTGTGTGTGTTATGAGAAGACCTAAAAACTTGGCATGGGTATGCACATGTATGCATGCTAGAGATCAGGAGACCTGCTATTGTCATTGACCCAATGTCAGCCTAGACCTTTCCTGAAGGATGACAGGGGTAATAACAGGACAGCAGTTTCCTTGTCTTCTCTTTGATATCAGGCTGTGAATTCTCCACATTCGGGAAATTATGCACAGCTAGGATTTGCAAACCTCACCACTGCAGAGTAAGTAACAAGAAAACCTCTTCCTATTCCTCAGTTTATCCATCTATAAAATGGAGTAGGCAGGACTGCCTTATCAGAATCATTAATAAAATACCTTGGAATCCCAAAATTAATGTGTTGCAAAATTCCAAACTAGTATTACTCACATATAGATTATACACTAATTATAGCACTTTAAGTGACTTCAGCTTTAAACAGATTTTTTATTTGAAATAAGCCATCCTTCACCTGTTAAAACCCACCATATTCAACAGAGAAAGGATAAAAAGCAAAGAGAATTCTTCATCCTTTTAGGTCTTACCTCAGAAATAAAAGCACCGAGACTTTTCACATGTTTTAGCTGCGGGGTGTCAGGTACAAATATGCACTTGCCTTTAGATTTTTTAAACTCTTCTTTATAGTGTATCTACAAAGACGAGGAAAAAAAAGAATTTTAATTGTTCTTTACAACCTCAGAAAAATAAACTATGCCTATTTTTATTTATTTTTTTATTAGTAGCATTACTTGATTTATGGATACTGTGTTGGGTGGTTTGCAAATACCTCAGGTTGGATCAAGCTAAGCCATAAAGGGAAACATCCAGTACCAGGGCTATGTCAAAGTCACAGAACTCTTTAATAACGCAGATGAAAAAGATTTTTCTTTACATCTACAGCACATTTCACCACTGTTGCAGGTGTTCTAGTATCTCTAAAGAAAGGAGACTCAAATAAGTGATCTCCTTGAGCCTTGATCTCAAAGATAAAATTGTTAAACTTCTAAATCAGACCTAGCAAGCACAAAATCTGTGTAACAATCAAATGCCCCTTTATGAAACCAAGAGTTACATGAATAAATTTAGGCCACTGCCAACTCATTGCCTACAGAGCACCTCAGGAGTCATGACATACAAGTAATAACAGAATTTGAGACCAAACAAATTCTGAATTGAATCATTTTTTAAAGCACATATGCACAAAGTAAACAATTTTTGAAGCAAAACACTAGAACATATTTTACAAGAAGAAAAAGTGAGATTTTTGGGGGGTTTTTTGTAACTACCAACCTTTTTCTTATTATGGGGCCAATGATATGGGCAGGTATAATAATCACATGACTGCTTTATAAAGTCAGTTACTGTTTCTATTAGTGAGACTGCAAGAACGATAAAATCTATGGACACAGTGAATATGTAGGGACTTTATTATGCAAGAACTGCATGAAGAAAAATAATGAATTACAATGAGATGGACAAAATAAATGTCGAATATAGACAATTTATATGGATAGCCTTCAACATTTTTAGTGACATTTCTTTCTTTGTAAATAGAATAATTTAGCTCAATGCAAATTGAATTATTTAGTATTAAGCTTTCATGGTTATTATCTCTTCTAACCTCATTTTCACATTCTGCACAACAGCAGCTTGCATTTATGCACTTTAGACTTGCTGACAAGCACTGACAGAAGCAATATGATCTGCATCTGAGCATTACAGAACTATGCAGTCTTAATTTCCTCTTTCTCTGAACCCTTAATGGATATCACAAGTTCTAGTCCATGCTACTCTAAAGGGACTTGGAAAATTCACACAAAATATGGCAGCCTACACAATCAGCTCCTGCATTTTCTGATGCAAACTTTTTGTCCACCACAGAATAGATTAGACAATGCCAAATTCATCTCAAAATGTTGACTACGCAATCCTTACACAGGAAAAAATTTTGATTACTATTGAGCCCATCCATATTTGTACTACTGGAGGAATCTACATCTCATTACCAAATTATATGGTCTGCTTTTGTGGATTACAGTCTATTCTGAATAAAAAGTGCTTGGTGAACAATGGATGTAAAATTATTGTGTATCACGATTTTACACAGGGACCCACAAATCAAACGGTTTGTATAACATGTATGTGACACCACACTCCTACGTAATCACAGAGTAATACACAAAAAGGGCAGTTTTATGATAAACATGATCAGGCACTTATTGTTTATCCTGCACGTACTTGCAAGTGCATGTAAGTATGTGCACATGAACAGCAAAAAAAAAAAAAGGTTTTGTAAATTTATGTTCATTCATGGCTGAGAAGGGACATGGGAAATATAGAGAGCTGACTTTCTATGGGTTAGTTCTGCTGGTGTTCCCAGTAGAAACTGCCATAAAGCTGGAACTAGTAGAGGAAATGAAGAGTCTTGCTGCTCACAACTTAGATAAATCACCCATAGATATCTGAGAGCTGACTATAATTACATCCATTTTAATTACAGAGCAATAATTACATTTAAAAATCAAACATAAAAGCTTCCTAAGGCATCTCTTAACTGGAGGAGCTGAGACAGGACACAATTATAATAAATAATCAAGCTATTCTGGTGTAGAAGTCATGCATTCAAAATAACCAATAGCAGTAAAGAACACTACCTTATGCCTTTATTATTCACATTTATTATAGTAACCTATAGAGGCCACAAGATCCATGCAGGCTAAAATGAGCAATTTAGAGATATAACAAAATGTGTGGTCAAATGCTGACCCAACACATTACATTCTGCTACCGAAGTGTCTACATCACTTGGAATCAGAAAGATGGAACATGAAAGAGGACCTTCCTATCCAAACTATTTGTTGACTCTATGATTCTGTAAGTATGAAGAAGTCATGATATCTGCCCTTAAAAAGCATATTGATTGTAAATGACATAAGCAAGAGGCTTAAGAGATTTGCTACAACTAAACATAACCAGTAGTAGGAAGGAATAGGCAGAAAAACTAATATTCCTCTTCCAAGTTCAGGATTACATATTCAAATGTCTAAAATAATGAATAGGAAATTTTGCCTGCAAATGCATTTTCCTTCACCACAAAATACACAGTTTAGGTTGAGTAGATCTGATAAGCCTTGCAAAAAAAATAAATAATAGGAAAAATTTATAAATGATGGCCTGAGGCTGCTACTGCTCTTTTGCTATATTTTTGAAGTCCAATAGCTCACTAAAGGTCTAATTTTTAATAGCTCCCTCCTGATCCTTTTCTTCTTCCTGACTCATCATAAAACTACTCTGACTAGCAGCATGGCTATCCAGTAAAAGTGGATTAAAATTCCTAGACAACCACCAAAATAGTAAGCTTCAAATTGCACTTTTTTATCAACTTTATAAAACAACGACATCAAACCCTTGGCTGAAGCTTCCTGGCTCAGCAAGCAAATTCATCTTGCCATGGCATTGTTCATGGAGGAACACAGGAGAAGGCAGTGGGCTGAAGGAAAGGCTCTGATGATAACAGCTTAATTCAAGCCGCCACATCTCCTTTGTGTGCAGAGGCACATGCTAATGAAACTTTAATATGAACACACTCAAAAAACTGTTCTTAATATCTTAACGTCTATGACATGACCATGTTGACAGTCACCATGCCAAGGTACATTAAAGAATTGCATTTCACAAAGACTCACTTAAGTTTAGAAAAGCCACCAAAAGGTCTGAACCTTCGTATCTAACTCTTAAGCTGGACCAAAAGGGACCTTTTTCCCATTAAGAAGTCCTTTTCCAATGCAACATTTATAATCTCTCATACGAGTAAGAGTTGTATCAGATCACAGATCCATATAATACCAAATGCTCTTTCTGTGACCACAGAAACCTAGGAAAAGCATGAGGAACGGAGCAAGTATACAATATTACCGCCCCACAGCATTTTGCTAGTCTGCAGCAATTTGGACCTCAAAGTCCTCCTGTGTTAGAAGCTGTGACTAGTAATGAGGAGTTCAGAGGAACAGTTCCACCCTGAATGAGGTGGCCACAAGTCTACTGGTATGAGTGGAAAGGCACTCTGTTTCTCCTCATCACTCAAGGTCTCTTTGGCTCTTGCTTTATAACAAAGAGACAAGCTGAAGCAAAGTTGGACTCCATACAATGATGATTAAATGACAAATTGTACTACTTCTTGATGTAGCAGAAAAGAAGCACCGGTATCATACATTATCAAAATTCAGCAGTATCTTCAGAAGGTAGACAGTTTGCCTAACTACGAAAAAAAATTACAATACATTGGTTGATGATCATTTTACTCATACAGTAATTCCCCTCTGCACTTATAACTATTCACAATATCACACCACACAATCAAAACAAAGGAGATGAAAATATACCAAAATACAAGCAAATGGACAGGATCAATTTCAATATGGAAAAGAAAAGGCCTGGAATGGAAGGTAATTCATAAATCAAACACATGACAGTTTTGAAAACATCTGTGGAATAAAACTGCTTAATGGAGGGAGATTAAATGAAATGGCTTTGCTGAGAAACAATCCAGGGGGCATCAGAGCCACAGAACAAACATCTGCCAACCTCAAACTAAAATGGGGATTTCCTCAAGAACCAGAGCACATAAACACTTCACAACTTCCCCTACGTATAGGTCAAGGCTGGCAGTTAGGCGTGCACTAAGGGCTGCTGTTGTAACACTTTTTAAAACCACATTGCCAAATTAAAGTCAGACCGCAAAGAATGCAATCCCAGTATCTCAGTCATGAGTACTCCTGGCACTGCATTCTGATGGAGGAGCTGCACTGACAGCTCCACCAGCAGAAAAGGACAATCACCCAGTCTCGTGGACAGCAAGGACACAGGCTGCTGTCCCAAGGTCACCTTAGGGCCAAACTGGAAGCCTTGCAAAACCACTGTGCATATAAAATGCACAGATGTACACCAACAATACATCCACAGTGACTTGTGCAAAGATTCCTCCTAAAAATAATGAATACATAGAGTTCTGAATGCTAATGAGTGAAAAGCCAAAGGCAAGATTACAAACTCCTTGCAGTTTATTGGCCTCCTCAACAGTTTGAAGGGTGAGGAACTTATCCCTCAGCAAAAACTTCACTGGCCATAAGAAATTCCAATTATAACAAGAATTCTGTGAAATAAAATTCTCTTCCTATACATATATCTATTCAATTCAAGGCAATGAAGAAACTCCCACTGATTTCAGCAGTGGCTGAGTAAAGCCCCAGAACCGGACACCATTATTAAACAATCTTGTCTTTGAAAATTAAATTGGTCTGGACCATTACATATTACTACTCCTTTGAAAGCATTAATGATGCTTTGCCATTACGCTTTATGTTCCACAAGGAAAATCTAACATGCTTGCAGGCTAAATGGGTCACAAGTTTTCAGCAAAAGCCCAAATACCCTGAATTATTATAGGCTTCAGAAACCTGTTTGACTTAGTTATTCACCTTAGCTCTCTGCAGAAAATCAGAGAAAATACCACTTAATTTATCACTTAATTAACAGCTACAGCCAGCACTACTCGTAATGAGTACACAGCACAGTAATAATTTGTTTTCCATTACAGGAAAAATTTCTCCAGCATTTTTCAAGAAGTTTTTTTATCTTTGAGTACAGCAACCATGTTTAGAAACAAGATGCATGGAAGTAATAAATGTATTTTGGGTCAGATAAGTAGTTTCCCTTAAGGATATATTAAATTTTTAGCATTCTCTATGCAAATTAAAGTATTACCAGACAGTGCAAGGACAAAGAGGAATCTTTGACCTTGTCAAGTCATACTTTCAAGCCAGCTTTATAACACCTACATATCCCAGGTACCATATTTCTGAGTTACCTATTTTTTGCTAATACATAACCCCTAATAATTTATACCTTAAGTGTAGATTCTGTATGTTCTATTGAAAAATCAACATACTCTTTTACCTTGAACAATAATATCCCAAATCTAAACATCATATTATGACAACAAATTTTTCAGTTCCTTTAGAAGAACACTTGTTAAAGCAAGTCACTCTCTCCTCAGTATTGTCACCTCTGCCGCCAGCCACCATAATCACAGGAGAAATAACACTCTTTACTGCCATTTACATGAAGGGACAAAGTTACTTGTCGGCCACACTTTCTCAGCGAGACACAGAAATAGACTTCCACAAAGATAAATCTGATGTTGTAATATTGAAGCAATTGAATCTACTCCAATTTAAAATGCCTTGGATCCAGTCTATATAATGTCTCTATCTGATCGACAGTTTTAAAAATCTATAGTAACTAAGTCAAGAATTTGCTAGCTCAATAATTTTAAAGATATTTTAAAATTTCAGTGGGTTCTTCCTGTAAGTGTAAGTCAATAATAAAATGCTAAGCAGTTGTGAGTACAAACCAATAGATAACACTCAAAATGCATCTGTTTTATTTTTATCCTCCCTCCTTGCAGCTACGTATACTGGCACCCAGTTCTGTTTTAACCAATCAAACTTCAGAGAAATAGGCTATAACCAGAAAAAAAATATTGCATTTTCCTGATTAAATGAGCCAAGGAGTTCTCACGTGAGACACCCTCCACATGAGACCCACTTTTTGACCACTCTTTTCCCTAGTACTTATGCTTTATACCATCCAAGTGCTCTGAAAAGTTCACCCTTCCAGAGCTGATAGTTTCAGATACCAGAATAGGCTGTGCTTTTCTATTATTTTGTTTGCTTTTATATTTTGAGCCTCAGATGGGCACATGTTTCACTGCACACATCTAAAAAAACATGTATCACAAATATAAACCCACTTGAAAAGAGAAATGGAAATGCAAGGATGCAAACAATCACTGTCACTTACATCACTTATTATTTCACTGCATTTTCGGGCCAGTTCCATATTTCTGTCCTCAATAACAGGCTTGAGGAAGACCTGTAAGAGAAAGGTAATCATTCCAAGTTTATTGACCTAGAAGGGTAACAATTGAAGGAACTAAATACTTTCTAAAGCTATTGGGATTTTAACTCACATTTTCTTCTTCTTCCCCATCTCCGTTTTCATCCTCCCTGATATCCTGAATGACAGATACTCGCATTTTAATACTTTGTAGAAAACAACAAAAATTCTAACAAGGTTCAGTGCTGCAGGAAGTGGCTCAGACCCTTCAGTGTAGCTGGAATCAATGCTTCATTTGTGTCTCCCACTTAACTCTACCAAGGCTCCCTCCTTATTTAGGCAGCACTTGACAGCCTTATCTGAACAATTCAGTGTGAGTGAACTGAAAGGCATTGCAGATGGCCTAGCTAGCTATCAGAGCTAATGCTTTCTTACAGATAAAATATAATTAAATGACCTATCTCAGTTGACTATTTTTAAAATGACTATGAATGCAATTAAAATACAGTGGTGCAGTTAATTCATAATGTAATTTAGTAAACTTAACAGGCTTAAAGCATTGACTTTAAGATTATGGGAAAACTGATTCAAAGCATCAATGACCCCAAAACCACTTATCACAAAACTTTATTTTGTCTGTTTGTTTGTTTTTTATTTAAAAAGCACACCACTCTCATTTTCCAGTAGATGCAACTGCTAGTATATTTTTCAGGAAACACTCCTTTCCCACAAAGCTTATAAAATACCTTAAATACTTTCCATATCATGTCAGCTGCAGGTAAAAACTGTGCATACATAGATACAAACATGTCTGTGTACTTATAAGTATACACTGCCATGTAATTAAACGAGCATGTATGTTCCTTCACTGTTAAAAATCATCATGATCTGTAGACTCAAAACCAACCTTTTTCAGTATGAAGTCACTGACTCCAGCTGCAAAGAAACTGAAGAATATCCTTATGCTGATGGATACAGTTTCACAGTGATTGCTTCTGTAAAACAAGCAAATATTACAAGAAGAATTAGAGCAACCAGCATTTCGGCTTCCCCGTCCCCCCCAACTTTACTTTATATAATTTGCATTTTATAGTGGTAATTATTTTGAACTTCATCTTGCAAAATGATTCACCACAAGAGATCTTTGCAATTAGTCAAAAATGTAAGGACTGTGTTCTCTTAAAACACCTCTTCAAAGAATTTTAAGCACTTGCGCCCAAACACAATGCCCTTAGAGCTCATTTAAAAGCACACATTTCCTTAGGAAAGAGAAACATTTCAAAGCAGAGGAAAAGTACAGCGTTTGGTTTGACTAAACTAAGGTCTAAAAATTTAAAAAAAAATCCTTAAGATCACAGGTACAAAATGCTTTCAGTCTATAATGAACAAACGACAGGATTCTTTATACATTAATAGTACAGAAAGAGTCATGATTTTCCATTCTGCAATTTCAAATATAAGCTCCTAAAGTTCAAATTTTGATTGGCATTGCTGAAGCTCAGGTTGAACCTTAGAAGCCTGGTTTGTACAAGTGAGAATTACCAGTGATTTACGCTGACTACTTTTGGAGCTTTCATCCTTGAGAAACAAAACAGTTCAGTCTTGTAAGATGGGTACTCATAGTAACAAGTAATTTTGGAAGATTATGGCCACAGCAAATATATTCCTAAACAACAGATTCATGTATGAATTCACGGACCACATGTTAAGGAGTTAGAGTACTTAGAAATGTGCCAGACAGAAATACAGCACCAAGGCTTCATTTGTGGATTTTTGTGATAATATTGCAAAAACTATATTTTTCCAGCACAGTTAATTTCCCTTTCTATCCTACATTTAATATATTTTTTCAAGCAGGGACATTGAAAAATATTTAAAAGAATAGAGAATAGCTATTCGTAACTGCAAAGCTTGCTGAATATGGGGAAATCTTCTGCTACTGTTTGCACTGGAAAGCAAATACAATCAAAACACCAAAAGTCAAAACTGTTTGTGTTTTATAGGAAAAAGGTGGTGTTCAGCTTCTTAATATGCTTACATTATATCCGCTGGGTTTTCAGCAGCTGGACATACCAAAATTTATATATTAATTGTCGGTTTCCGGCAATGGTTTCTGCATATTAAAGACCTGCTTTCTCTTCAGCATGCTCACTTCTGGTCAGCCCAGAAGTGGTCAGACAGTTAGATTAGATGATCATTATAAGCTCCTTCCAACTGAAAATGTCTATTATATTCTGTTCTGTTATCTTTAACTGCTTTGATGAATTCATTTTTTTTCCCAGTTTTGCATGATCTGGATCAGGCATAACTTAGTGTTCAAATATGCTATATCCTATGTAACTTCCAAAAAAACAAAAGGATTTCAAGAAAGCTTTTGTAACTCATCATATTAAAGAAAAATATATAATGCTATGCACAAAGGGAATAAGGGAAAAAACATCACAATATCAACTAACTATACGCCAGGTATTCAAAAAAGGCACTTTTCACATAACCGATGCAGTAAGAGACTATATGACACACAAACCTGTCTCCCTTTTTTTCACCCTCAAGACACTAAATACTGTCAGATAACATTCACTGTGCAATAAAGCAAGCCTCAAAATTAAATATACCCAGATGCAATTCAGGGAAGAATTTGTTACAACTATTTAAGAGTTGCATGGTTCAGAAGAGCATTATGATTCTATTCGCAGCCTGCAGGTCAAGAACAAGCTTGGGTTACTTCCATGAGAGGCAATAAATAATCTAGGATCAACAGGCATGTTTCACATTGCAAATGTTTGTATATGTTTACAAATATCTTTAAAACTATTCTAAAAATACCAAATCTAATCTCAACAAGGACATAGTTAAAATGCTGAGTTTTACATCTTCCGAAAAATTATTAGGTACGTTGTATTAAAGATCACTTTTCACCTGCAAAACCTGCACTTTTACGGAAACCTCCTAGCTGACACTTGGAACCATTTTCCACTGTATATAATGCAATAACCATAACCATTTGTTGTGCTGAAACAGCACAGATTAAATAAAATCCAATTGCACAGAATTCTAAGAAAACATTAATGGAGTGCTAAGCTGTGTATATACAATATTTGTATAGCACCTGGAAAAATTTATTATTTATAATTTGTTATTGCATTATGGGTATCTTACTAAGCACACAAAGGGGAGAAATCTGTTCTTCAGGGAATTATGCAGTATAAACTCATCAAAATTTTGTGAGGAAATGCTGCATAGACCCATTATTTCAGCTTCCAGCCACTCTGCCTGGATATTTCACATCTCTGTTCAAATTTAACCCTAAGAATGAGGACTGAAGAAGCTACAACAAAACTGAAACAACCGTATTTTGTCTAGATTGCTCACAGAAGCACAGTATCTGCAGTGCAGAACACAACTTTCACTGTGTATGAACTTACTGACAGAGAAGACAAGCCTTGTAGAAGCAAACTATATGGTTTGTCCTGTAAAAGAAGACAAGTGAATTTCCCCATACTTACAGACATCATTCAATTGTGTCAATGTATTATTTTTTTGGCAAAGAACGTTACTCAAGTAGTTGGTCTAAATGCATATCTGCTGAGGAGTCAAAAGGTAAAAAAACATGGGGTATAAAGGAGCCTAAGCCCTCATGAGTACAAGCTGGTCCAGCATGCAAACGGTTCAGGCACACAGTTGTACAGTTTCCCTGCTTTGATCACACACAGCTGTGTCCACATCTGTCCAAAGCCCCACCATCTCCTTGTCTCTTTATCAGTCTTTTAAGAAATACATTTGTGAGATGTTAGCCCAGAAAGTTAAAAGCCTTCATCTCATTTTGGCCCTGATTCACATAACAATTTAGCAGTGACTCTTAGTTCTGCTCTGAACAAACAATAACACTGGACTTTTTTAGCATAACCTCCAAGAGCTTTCTGAAATCTGCAACATCCACATGTATTGCTGAGCTGAAAGAACTTCTTTATCACTTCACAGAGCAGCAGAAACTGTGTTTATCCCAGAAGAGGTACCAGAAAGATCACAACCTCAATACTATTTAATTGTAGAGTTTGTTATGGAGTACTTTAGCATAGGTTGCAAGCTAAGGACTGAAGTACTTCAGCTGGAAAATCTGTACACATTATAGTGAGTGGTATTATGAATATACTCCTTTCAATTCTGAACTGAAAACATTGGAAGATTAGAGGTAGAGATTTAGAGCTTTAATTTTTCTGTTTCCAATAAGTTAAAAATCAATCCACAGACATCCCAGACATGAAAGAATTATTTTCTATTCTCAGTGGACAGACACACATCACTGAAATAAGTACAAATAATTCAACATGACACAGCTGGTGGTCTCTTTTCAAAAGCACACAAAGCATTTGTAAGCACTGAGGTTCAATTACTTCTCATTACTAGAAATACTCATCTACCAGACTGGAAGTTAGTAGCAGCCCTGCATGAGGAAGTTCATAGTTAAGCTATCAGTACCATAATCAACAAACAGAAAGAAAGCAAGGGATCCCAGCCTGCCAATTTTAATCTCCCCTGAACATGAAATACCAATTCATGTCAACAAAAGAAACTCAAGAGATGGTTCTATTTAGAGAAAAAGCTTGTACCTGTCAGATCATTAACACCGCCTTTACCAACACTTCAAAATCTGCAAATATCTCATGGTTCTAAGCTAAGATTTTAATTCAATAGGAGTTATTTTCTATAAGAGTTTTGTAAAACAGAGAGTGGCAGCGGTATTTTTAAACATTAATACAATAGGATTTCTGAATCCCAGAAAATTAATTTTTAATGCCTAATAAATACATAAATATAGAGACTTTTTGTAAACGCGTACTCATAGAGGCTTTGTCTAGTCCAACTGGATCTTGATGACAGAGCACTTAAGATGTCTGTATGGTACAACTAGTTTCACGTAATAATACCCAATCTAATCTAGTTACCAAAAGCAGCGTAGCTATGCCACCATGACACTGCCAAAGTTAATAAACTCCCACATATCTAATTATCCTAAGAAATGAGCCCATTCAGAGCTGGGAGTATTTAATCAGAGCACAAGAGTGTGCCACATGGATGTAACCTTAGCTGTGGTCAGCAACAATACATTGAAGTAAAGCAGTTGAAAGTTTTTTTCACATATTAATGTATTCAGGATAATAAACAAAACCAACCAAACAAAAAAACGCTCCTATTTATTGTTCTGACAATATTCATATTTGCCGACTACATTTGCACAATAGTTTCTAACCCTTCCAGATGGTATTCACCATTTTTTTTTTCAACTTTATTCATTTGACAAGGAATTAAATTCTCAGCCACAGAGGAATTTGGTGTTTCCATACATGCCCCAGTATTTCCAGTGTAATCAGGAACCTAAAAAAAATCTATTATTCCTACAGTTCTCTTTACAAATTGATGAATCAAGAGCTGAGATGCCATGTTTACTGCACTGCAAATCTATCATCCACTCTACTGTGGCATTTCCCAACCCTGCCAAATGTAATAAAGCTCCTTTATTCAGGTGTTCAACTAGATCTAACAGCCCTGGTGCATAGCAGCTGAGGCTCTTCATCGTTCCCCACCTCTTATTAAGCCATTACAACAATACATAATCAAGATATTTACTAATGTCTATAAAACTGGAGCCTCCATGATAGACCTGTACATTAGTAGTCAAGAGACCTGCTAGGCCCCTGTATCTGGTGGAGAGCAGTACACATTCAAACTATCCCTCTGCCCTGCAACTTGTGGCTTTGATTTCATAAGGCTGTTCTACAAAAGATGGCTAGAAAATTAAATTAGCAGGTGACTGTATTACTGTGTAAATTACCCATAAAAGCAAAACTGCATTAATCAGAAAAAGGATTCCTGAGGGACATTACAGCTTTTGTCTTAGGACTCTTCAAATGCAGAAAACTTTAGCTAATAAATCAAAGTTTTACATTCACAAAATTTCAATTTTATCCAAAACTAAATCCTGTGATATTTAGAAAATTCCAGAAATAACCAGGACTATATAATCAGAATTTGGACATTTTATCCTGCTATAAATCACAGCTAAAATTATCAATGATTGTAGATGAAAGGTATGAAGCCAGTAATAAACAACTTTTAGTTTCCCTCTATAAATCCTAAAAAGCTAGATACTCTCTCTTTTCAATGACCATATAATTATATACAGTTCACTGTAATCTGAAATAATAGATATATTTGTTTTATATACAGACTTGTGTACACATTTTCTTAGCCATAAGATATCAGATTGTGCATGTTTACTTGCCAGGAATTTTTTCCTGTGGCATTAATTTGAATTCAAGTACCTGAACTGACAATCTCCTGGAGCAGGAAGAGAAAATGGGACTTTTCCTATAAATCTGATTTTAGTTGTAGTTACATCCACCAGTGCATAACTTCAGTTATTTAATAAATGCATTTTTCTAGAAACTAAAAATACAGTGGCTTATTTTACTTCTATTTATATTGAGGTTTTTCCCTTCATATTCTGCACTTCTTGTGTTTTGATACACCTGATACTGAATGTCAGTCATATTCTCTCTGGAGGGAAAAATACCATAAGTAACACACGCCTTTAAAAACACTTTTACAACTTTACTATTCTGGAACATTTTATGTTACTACTGAGTCTCAAGTAACCTAAATTTGCATCAAATTGCTCCAAAAAGCTAACGCTAAATCAAAAACTAAGTTCTTCAATTGACAGTTACTTAAAATCGTATCTTTTAAATTTTAGAATAATCTTCAGAAAACGCCCCAAAAGATGAAACCAAACAGACCAGGATAAAAAAAAGAAATTTAATTAGCAAATTTGAAGTAACAGAAGTCACTTGTTCAGTGACAAAAAATTTATTCAAGTAAATTCATTTTTTTATCAAGACAAATAATTGATTGTCAAGACAACTGCTATTGAAATCATATATAATTGATAAAGCAAATTTTTAACTATCCTCAGATACAAAAAGACAAAAATAAACACATAATTATGTAAAACATAAAATACTCTTGTGCTTAAAATTACTGATTTTTAAATAGTTCTCATTTGGAGAAAAAAAATGCCCATCTTAAGATTTGAACAAATCCAATTAGACATACTTTGTGTCCAGGTTTAAATCTGAATTGCCATGGCAAAGCTTCTCTCAGCCTACCATCCTGTGTATGACAGGTTAAACAACAGTACACAAGAGCCATACTATTAATTAATTTATTAATACTAAGTGTATTTGATACACTATTGTGTATCAAATTTATTTGAATACACTAATGTATAGTACTAGTGTATTCAAATACACTCAATATATACATTACAAAAAATAAAAATATATTAACTATGTGGCTTAATATAAAACTACATTAACTGTATAAATTATTAGAAACTACATATTTATATATAAAATGCATACTCAGAAAATACCCATAATTTTCAAGACAGAGACTTTATAATGACTGATAGATAGCTCATTCTTTTCCTAAAAGCTGCTGTGTCTACTTGAATAGAGTAAATATTATTTTTGAAGTGCTTATAATAGGCTGCAATGGATTTGGAAATACTACTGTTAATAACCCTGTATTGAAAAGAACCTTGCAACAAAGAGCCCTATTCTAAGGGCTCTCCGGACAGCCTAATCCTGTAATTGAGTTCGTTGCTGTAATTCAGGAAAGCAACTTACAAGTTCTTAAGCATTGACTACCCTGTTGAAGAAAATACACTAAAAATACAATAGCTAGCAATAAGTCGTCACAGGGATGTTAGATCCTTATGTACACTCTGCTCAACAATGATATACACAAGTTTCCATGACAACAGCGACAAGATGATAAAAACATCGTCTTCCATCATTCACTGAAAAATACATTTCTGCTTATATCATTGATGAAGTGGCAAGAACCTAATTTAGAAATGTCAACTTGCATTTAGTAACATATTTTTATATTCAAAGAAACACACATCATATTTTTAAAGGATGTAATTGAATAACCGAAACATTAAAATTATTAATGATCCAATTTTTTTACTCTTTTAAATCATGTTACATAAAGCTTTGTTTTTTATTTTAGTAATGGTCCAAAGTTTAGCTGCAAAATTCCAACTTAAGAATTTTTTACTCCCATGGAAAACTCTTTTGCATAGATCAAGTAAAACCTGATCTAGCATTTCATAATCAGTGCAGATTATAGCAGAAAAACATCTTATTTTTAAATTGTCTCCATTTTTCTCCATTATTCACAAATAAAAATACATACAGCATTTCTGCTCTATCAGGTATATAATCTGCTCTCACATTGGAGCATCATCTTACTTCTAGCCTGTTCTTTTTAAAACAATAGTGGACACAAAACTGGTATTTGTTGCTCTAGCTACTTCATAGTCATTCCTGGAACCTGGTTACCCTTGAAAACAGGCAATTCTAATGATTATCAGTGGAATTTAAACTTGCACTTATCTTGATACCAGTAGTTCTAGAAGAGCATGCTTCTCAAGTCTATACTTACTCAAATGTCAGTTCTCAGTATAGGAAAATATACTTCCTACGAATTAATAATAAAATTTTAGCCCTACAGTTCTCTTCATATAACACAGTACATCTAAGTTACCACATTAAAAGCACACTGAATCACAGTTCTTCAAATCAAGAAAGACTAATGCCTGCACCACGTGAAATAACGCAGTAAGAACTTTTTGAGAGGAGGAAGGCAAAAGAAATAACAATATTTTATACGCTACAAATTATCCAGAAACACCATCTTTGGGTATAATGGTTGGGTGTTGCTAATAATATTAAAGAACAATAACTATTTTATACTCATAGAGCCTCTTTTGGATGAGATTTTGAAGAATTTTCTAAATATGTAGCTAGAGGTCTGAGAGGTTTGGGAGGTGCAGAAGGCTTGATTTGGGGGAAAGGTTGCGTTAAGTCTCCTTTGAACATCTGGAATTTTGTAAAGAGAATTCAGACCAGGATAACTAACTACAGCATTGCTCCTTACTATATACTTGAAGATATATGATCATCCTATAACTGTTTTACAGGGTGGAGAACAAGAGGCCATGAAGTAGAGCAACATCTCCACAGTAAGAAAGGAAACCTGTGATGAATCAAGATGTCTTAACTCCTGGCCTCACAGTTTTAATGCTGATATCAGACAGCAGGATTTTCATTCTCAGCAGGATTTTTCCTGGCTCTTTTTCACTGATATTTCTGTTAAGTCATTTGCAGCATAAACTAACTCTTAAGTTATATCACCCTACTTACAGCACTGAAGATGTTTTTTTTCCTAGAACATTTTGCTATCTGTTTAATAAATCTTACTGTTAATATAGCTTAAAATATAAGAAACCAAAAAGTGGGAGAAGAACAGAACACAGAGCAATCTTTCATTTAGTACCTCATACTAAACTATAATTAGTAAGTGACTGGGTTAATGTGCAGCATAGAATTAGAATAACAGTGCAGTTACTTGTAATGCAAATTAATTTCAGTGTCTATTTAGAATTACTGGTAGTAACTATTCAGCATGAAAAAAGCAAGATAACCTCTCTGAAACCTGACTTACAGAGGGAAAATAGCATGTTCATTCCTTGTCTTCTGAAGTCTAAATTAAAGTTATATTAAGATGGTTTTACGTTGAATTCAAAAGAATAGGTGAAATTAAAAAGTTAATTTCAAGTTAAGTTGGGTAAGGTCCCATTTAAATGGCATTTTTGTAAATATTATTCTTTTTTTTATATATATAAACCATCACCAGAGAATTAATTTATGTTAGGGCCTAAGGCCTAGCTTTGAAGAGCTTTTAGCCTTTTTATCTCTGATGATCTCATGGCAAGTTTGAGCCTGCCTTTCAGCAAAAAATGAAAAAATCCTCCAAAGCCTGAGGCTGCCTCTGTAAGAATTATATTTGCCTTCAGGTCTGTGGCAAATGTGGTTTGGCAGCTTTACACTACAGCTAAAGGAATTTCTCAATCTCATCAGAAAAGTGTATGCAACAACGATAATCTGTAATACAAAACTGCAAACCCTGGGGGTGGGAAGTGCCTAATCTTACATACATGGATGCTTATTCTACAGCCCCAGAAGGAACTACACATTTCACTTCCTTTTAACAATTTGAAACCATCTTTTTCCAAGATGAAGATGCCGCTATAATATGCTTTGTGTAAACATTCAAAATATGTCAGACTCAGCTTCCCCAAGCTTATATTTAAATCCTAGGATATTAACATCCAGTATAGCACAGTATTTGACTAATGCTACCCACAGGGCTTTTTTTAAGATGTTAAAACTTCCTATAGCTGAAAGTCAAACTTTAAAAAAAATTTATATTGGATCACAAGTCAAGTTAAACTCATGTTGGCTGTAAGGCTAACAATGAGTTTAATCTTATTGCTTCATCATCCTTAGACATACAAATAACCTCTGGAGCAGCAGCCAGAAAGTGTCCACCCTGACCCTACTGCATGACGACAGGACTCAGACAGGGTACTGCTCCCTCCTGCGACCCTCCTCTGGCCCATAGACCCTCCGTTATTGCCTGTGCCGTGGGACAACTTCAGCAAAATGACTGTCAAGACCCCCATCACAGCCTGGATTAGGCCACTCAGCTGTAGGCTCAGATACCTACTGGGCTGGAGGCAAAGCTGATCACTTCCTACGGGAATGCCATCGCATCTAACTAGAAAAATGATCACAATCCTCCTCCTCTCTAAAAACCCTGCTGAGTTTCTAAGCAAGTTTATTTGCAGCACATACACTGTAGCTGCAGAGTGGCAGGCAGGCTCCAAATTCAACCTGAAGATTACAGATGAGGCTGTAATGGGCTATAAGCAACGGGCAGATGAGGGACCATTTGGAGGGAGGTTTCTGAATACTTGCATGATGCTGTAACACATCTGCAAGCTCTGCTTTCTGTTCATACCAATCATAAGACAACATCTTGAAAATGATATTCTGTGCACATCTTACTTCAGCATCCAAATCTGTGGATGCCACAATCCTCAGCTTCTTAATATAAGAAGACAGATTAGTAGACTTTACAACATAACTGCAGATGGAATCTTTTTAATATCAACAATTTTAGAAGGATGGACCAGTGGGCCAGCTCCAGTGGCTTTTCTGAATAGTATTTGAATGTCTTCATAATGACATAAAGGCAGATGGAGGTACCATTTATCAGACTAGCAGCATTTAAAGTCAAATTATGAGACTAAACTTTTAAAAGTGTAAGTGCTCATGAACCTTACTAGATGAAAAAATAAAAGCAGTTATTTGCCAAATGAAAGATTTATGTAGTTGTTAGTCGCTTTCAAAAACAACACAGGCTGTCCTATATGAAACTGCTAGCAATCTTAAAATGCAGAATAAATAATTACCATTTTGCCAAGACCAAGCAGCACTGCAGTTTCTAAGACTCAACTTTCAAAAAGCATGGGGTCACTTCAAGAACAGAACTCCTCAATCTCATAAAAAATATTTTAAAATCCTTAAATACAAAAACATAAGACAAAAAAAAAGGGCAAGTAAGGCACAGAAAATTATTAAGTATTTTAAATCTGCATTCAAAGTTAATGATCTTGAATTATATGTTCTGTGTGTCATCTTAAACCTCACAATATATTACGATTTAACTTCATAAACCTCAATCAGCTTTTTCTTCGAAGGCTAATTTTATCTGCATTTAAACTGCAAAAATGTCATCGTTATCCCAGTTATAACTTAACTGACATATACAGATAGAAATTATGAAAGCAGATATGTGAATTTTATTCATATGTAGAAATCTAGATGAATTCACGATTTATCTCATTTAATCAAAATCGGGTTTTGTTAGATAAAATTTGGTTTGCCTCCACTGTCTTCTCAAATATACCAGTCTTTGCTCTTTTGCTTTCATTTAAAAAGCACAGAATTTCTGCTGTGATTTGTTTCAGCTAGTGTAAAATGACTTCCAGACAATGCAGGAATATGGACATTCCTCATAGATTTTTTTCGTCCACCACAAATTTTAATTCATTTTCCTGAGTTCTGCTGTAGCAGTTATTTTTCTCCTTCCTAGTAGCTGGTGCAGTGTTGTGTTTCAGCTTGAGACAGAGAATAATGCTGATAACACACCATTTTGTAGTTACTGCTAAGTAGCACTTACCTCAATCGAGGGCTTTTCAGTCTCATGCTTTGACAGTGAGGAGGGGTGCAAGAAGCCAGGAGGAAGCAGAGTCAGGATGCCTGACCCAAACTAGCCAAAGGGGTATTCCATACCACAATACATCATATCCAGTATAAAAACTGAGGGAAGTCACCCAGAAGAGATCGATCGCTGCTCGGGTCAGGCTTGGTATCAGTTGGCTGGTGGTGAGCAACTGTACTGTGCATCACTTGTGTTTATTGGTTATTTTCCTTTCTATTGTTAGTTTTATATTCTCTCTCATTGTTGTTTCCATTATCATTATTATTAGTAGTAGCAGTTTTATATTATACTTTAGTTATTGGACTGCTCTTCTCTCAATCCATGGGGGTTACAGTCTTGTGATTCTCCTCCCCATCCAACTCAGGGCTGCAGGGGAAGAGTAGAGGTGAGTAAATGGTTGTGTAGTGCTGGGTTACCAGCTGGTCTCAAGTATGGCATTCATCCTGCTGAAGACTCAAATTAATGATGTGCTTTAATCCACTACTCATCCCTTGTATCCTAGCCACAAAAGAATGGAGTCTCTAAAAATAAACATGATGTATGATTTAAGAAATAAAACTCAACAGTTTTCATCTCATGTAGACAGTCATTATCTTCCCATGAATAAGGAACCCCTAAAGGTCCAGCTCTGCCAAATCAGGATTATGTTGAAAACCAGTTCTATGCAAAATTCCTTGCCATATGCAATTCTCATGTATGAAAAAGGCAGAATCCATAAATTGCAGAAAATAGTATAGGTGCTCAGCAGTCACTATAGAACTATTCCCAAGCACTGCAAATCAGTGTAACTAGCTACGCATATACATTACTATGTTTGAAGAAACAACAGTTTAGTTGTTTTCTGTCTTTCAATATCTATATTTTGGTCAAAAGCATGAATATATTTACTCATACAATGCAAAGATTGTGTTAATGTTAAAAGTTTAGCACAAATTTAGTACTCAGTTTAACACTACCTGACCCCTTTTACAGACTAGCCTGAGTGAAGATAACTGCTTTCAATAATTCATTACAAAATAATCTTATCTATGAAAACCAATTCTCATTATTATAGGCTAATTTCACGTGACTTTGAAACAACTCACACTCAGATCACAGTAACCTGAAGAATGCAAGACTTCAGAAACTTGCTTAATATGAGTTAGTCATTTTATCTAAGACTTTTAGGCAAAAAACTGCTGAAATCACTATCAACATAACCCTTATTTTCAGAATTGCTTAAAATAGGATTTTTTCAGGTCAGTTATAAAGAGAAATAAAGCAGCTGATATTTAACCAATATAGGTATTCCATAGTCAAAAAATGAGTTTCTTTTTTTTTTTCTTTTTTTTTTGAGCTGAAGAGAGCTTGGAAAAATGGCTAAACTTAGCTAAGGTTTAAAATCAGATAGGTATAAATAGAGATCATTAAGTAAATCTCAGTTTACAATTAAAATCCAGGTTTCCTTCTTTTACCAGTTGCATTATCCACAGTGTGGTTTAGTTTATTACCCTCTGAATTGCAGATTATACCCTGCCAAAAACAGTAAATGTACTCATTGGGATGGAAAAAGTCTATTCATATATCCTGCATCCATGGGAAAAGATAATTTGGAATGGAACAGTGCTCCTCTATTACCTGCTACATATTGAAATATGCATTTTTTGCTTTGATTCAAATCTGCACAGAAAAAGACAAAAGGTTTTTCACATCTTTGCTCATTATGAAAGCGAATACATAGAGTTTGAGTCAAATTATGTCAAATATTGTCTACCAATTTTAAGATTCATAAAGATGCAGAAATCCCTTTTTCTGCATCACTTGCCTGAAGAATCAAAGAGAGTGTATATCCTCATTTTGACTCAACAGCCCCAAGTTTTCCCAAATAGTTTCTCAGTCTCCCATCACTTCTTTTCAGGACACCTAGGTGTCTTAATCTTTCATGGAATAAATAAATAAATATATAAATAAAGAAATACTTTGTCTTTTTAAATAACTAAGAAGCATTTGTTCAAAACATATCAGCATGAAGAATTTGTTCTGTATTTACCCTGGGTAGTCCAGTGGAATGAGTGTTCAGAATGATTGACGGTGTTTGGAATAAAAGAAATATTGAGTGAGAGTTGACATTAGCAAAACTCTTCTTTTGTTCTGAGTAAACATTAATGACTCCTGCTCAGTCTTTCATCAAAAATTCATTCATAATGCTCTGTTATTGGAAAAAATTCCCCACATGGAGAGACATACTCATGTCCTTGCTGAAGCAGAAGCTGGCAACAGCTACAACAATACACATTTTTAAACCACATCATTGTCTTCTGAACAAGTCTTTCATGTGGTAAGCTTAATTAACATGCCTGCCATGACCCAGCTTGTGATTTTGAAAACGTCTCTTTGCACCTCTACTCTTGACAATCAATTGGACAAATACAAAATAAAGACAGCTTAAGACAAGCATGGTTCAGGAGTGCAAAAATACATACTTCATGAAAAGGAAAAAGAAAAAAATAGAAAAGAAGGAATGCACAGATACAAAAATCTAGAAAAGAAAATATTTCATCACCAGGGACAGTCCTCAGCTCAGTCATACACTGTTTACAATTTTGTTTCAGTAAGCTCATGTATTCTTTTACCTTCCACACATTATTGTCAGTAGGTTTTAGATTGTACACAGAACTGCAAGAAATTTAACTTAATTTTCAACTATATTGTTACATTCCTTTCCATGGACTTGTTTTGATTCCCAAATTCGTCTGTAATGACAGATTTTTCCTCTCAGGTGAAACAGTTTGTTAAATGCTGTATTTACATGAGGTAATATCTTTTGTGTATAGATGTTAATTTCTTCAGTATTCTATCTGCCTTAGATCCATATTTTTTCCAGATACAAAAACATTTCTGTGGGCAAATGGTAAAAGGATGTTTATTTTTCCTACAGATAGCTGTAGTCACATGACTTCCTCCATACCACTGTGGCTTCTCATTCTTTTTTCCAACATCCATTCACCAGAGGTGCTTGGCTGCATAAAGTCCCCACTATCGTTTTAGATTTACAGAAGAAACAAACAGAATAAAAACCTGGCAGCACAGAACATGCATTCTTCTTCCAAAATCTAAAGCTGAAAACATTTATTAAAATATGGCACTGCTTGATACTTTCAACAACATGCTTTTTGTATGGTACAGTTTAAAATGTTTTTTATTTAAATCCTGCAACCAGATCTTATTTACTAAAGACTGCTGCCACATACTAAGCTTTGCACAGGACGTGGTAGGAAAACAATTCAAGATGTCAAGAGTGACTGTTTCATTGCCTGTGCTCTCTCATCCTGCCTCCAATCTCCAGATACCCTAAACATCACTAAGTTCCTCCTGGATAAACTGAATGAATCTCAAGAATCACCAACTTCAGGCTCCCCTTCCCCAGGTCCATTTAGACTGAACATGATTCAGGGCCTATGGCTTACTAGCCCATTCCCAGATGTTACTGAAACTCCATACACTAGTTCAGTGGTAATTTTGGTGAGACCACCTATGCAGAAAAAAAAAAAAAACGCATATCCCATCACTCTGAAAATCACAGTTGGCCTAACACATCAAAATAGTAATACAATCATGCTGTCTGCATGAGTGAAGGGTTTCTAAAACAAGGAGCTGAAGAGGGTGAAGAGGAAGAAAGCTCTCACAAAAGAGAACCACAGTGAAAACTGAAAACTAGTATTCCAGTGCTCCCAAAGGCTAAACTTTTATCTGTTCCTGCATAACCCCCATTCCACTCCTACTGTTATCCTCCTTCCACGTACGTACAAAGTCTCCTTGCTGGAGCTGAAGTACGCTCCGTTTGGGCACATGAGAGATTAAACAATACAATCTCTAAAATTTCTTTAAATACCAAGTATGCTCCAGTGCAGGGTGGTTTATTTCCACAGTTTCCTTGTAAGTGATATTTTTCAGACTGGTCCTAAAGACCAGATGCTGGCATACAGTAAGACAATTATTCTACAAAGAATGCATGACCATGACCAGAGCAGGCTGTCATACAAAAAACACACTCTGAAGACCTCAACTGAGTTCATCCTTTTCTACCTCAAAAAAAAAAACAGAGTCAACACCACCAAGATATGTAGCAGTGAATATTCAATTTCAAATTAAATTAATGGATGATTGTGAGAACACAAAAGCAGATGTGTTCAATCTCAAAATGCTAGTTTTGCATTGCCACTCCTCAGATGAGAGCTCTACTTTTAGTACAAAAAAGCCTTAAAAAAAACAGCATGAACAGAAAACATACTTCTCCAGAAAATCTACACATTGTGAAGAATTTTAAAAGATATAGTTCATATGAAGGGACACAAAATGAGTAATAAGAATTAAGAAAAAACAGCCTTCCAGGTAAGGAGTCACAAGAACAATTACAGGCCAAGAACAGGAAGTTTACATCAAAATGTTTGATGTGCCGACATGAGCCAAGACATGTTAGATGCTAGAATGAACTTTGGTTTCATTATTTATAATGAGAGGTCAGTCTTGGATACATAATCATGAGGTGGAAAGGTATGTGTTTGACAATGAAGATACAACAAATACATAGGTTATAAAAATAATTTAAAAGTATTATACACAAAAATACCAATTTATGTAACGTAGGATTATATCACCGTAAGTATGGTCTTTACTGAGGATGCCAAGACAAACTGAAATTTGACATTTCCTACCTGGCCTTATGAGTGTTTGAGAATGCATTCACGGTAATGTTTTCTATTGTGTTTTGTATATAGTTTTCTAATTTATTTTCCCAAAATCAAAAAAAGCAGGAATTCCATTAGCTACAACTGTAGTGACACATGGTCTCTACCCAGGTTGCAGCATTCAAACTCATCACACACATCCCTGCCACCTGAGCTGACAAACTAAGAACAGACTGTCATGTCCTTTGCCACACATCTCAGGCTGCCAGTCTTGCCAGGCTCAAAATAGCTCCCTATCAAAGTTAACATTTCTGTTCTACCTTCCCCCCAATGATAACAGTCATTCCCAAACTGATAGTCCCAATTTCCTTCTCCAGACTGCCCTACTTTCCTCCATTTTCACTGAACAACAGCTAGTCCCAACTTCAATGCTCTTCCTTTTCAGCTTTCTTTAACTTTCTCTTTACATCTTCTCAAAACTTCATTTTCTGTCTCCTTTAGACAGGAATCACCTGCAGCCAGCAAACTGTTGGGGCACTGATGGCGCAGAAGGGAGAAATCCCCTACTCTACTTTCAGATATTTCAGCTTCAGTAGCCCAACATCCAGCAGCAAATGTGCAGGCAATCCTGAGTAGCTGTTGGAATGTAAATTCTAGCTCTGCTATATTCCTAAAGCAAACTAGACAGAGATCAATAGACAAACACTCATCCATCATAGAAATCCTCCTCCTTTCATGCCTCTTTTTGTTTTGTTTCTGTGACAATAGTAAATACAGCAGGAAAAGCAAAAAAAAAAGTTATTCAAAGAAAAGAAAAAAGATAAATTCTTAAATCATAAGCAAAGCAATTTATACTTTCTTTAGCCTTTGGAAGAGCTCCTTCATAATGACAATGGACATGGAAGTTTTCAGTTCCAAGCATCAGTTATACAACAGTAAGCATTTAGAACAAAAAGTACTGGACAAACAACGCAATTGACAGCTCCACCAGGTTTGATAGCAAAAGCTGTGCCTCAGAGTTCACCTTTGAAGTCCCTGAAGCTGCTGAAAAGCTACTGTACTTGGTGAAGAAACACTACACAATGAAAGAAGGGAGTGTTACCAGCAGTGGAAACAGGTAACTGCAGTAAAACTAGACTGAAAATGAGAAATTACAAACTACCAATAATTTTTATATGGAAAAGGTGTGAAGCCACTGTAACTGAAAAGTTATACTGCTTTCACATGCATTGGTCTTAGTAGAGAAGTTGCTTACCATTCTTTTGAATAAACATACTACTTCACAAATTTTATTATTTTACATCCAGTAAAACAAGTAACAAATAAATAAATAGAATTAGTATTTGTCTTCAATTTTCACTGAGTTACAGACATGATGGCTATAGTCTATTCTTATCCAAATCAGTATATCCAACAGTAATACATGTTGTTTTGGCTGACCATCGCTATTTCCAATGAAAATAAAATCTTGGCAAGTAACGTGGCTTCATTCAAGGTCTTTTAGTAAATCACATTAAATCTTGGAAAGGACAAAATAAACCCAGTCATCACTGGGTATATTAAAATATAACAAGACTGATGCTGTGATTTTGGGATATTTCATTTATCATGCTGTACTCTCACAAAAAGAACCCCAGGAGGTACTTTCTCTTATTACCAACATGCTCATTCCAGTTTAAACAAGGAAAATTACAATGGTACTTCTGTTCACATTTACTGCTTCTTAGGTACAATGCACAAATGCAGACCAGAGACACATTAATTCTAACCCAATAGCTTTTGTCTTTCTCGATCTCTCTCTCTGCTTTCTCTCAGAATCTTTTATTAACTACCCTCCTTTTGTATCCACCAAAAAAAAAAAAAAACAAACAAACAAACAAAAAAAAAAAAAAAAAAAAAAAAAAAAAACCAAAAAAAAAGTCTGAAAGCTATGAATCAAGAATGCTTCAATGTCACTGGATCACCACAGTATCTCTAGATACGGTTAATTTTCTTACTTTGGCACTCCCATTTCTCTAATTATGTTTATATTCTTCTTAATTGATATCATACTATCTGGCTGAATTGCAAACTATGTTTTCTGATTTTACTGAGGCATTGCTGAGTGGTCCTGATCTGCAAATAGGTCTTCACTGTGCTAGGTCCCAAGAGCTGTCAAAATGCCCTCCACTCTGCATAGCTTATATTCTAAATACAAGTTGATGCCAGCCTTTATCAAAATCCTGAACTCCACCACTGTTTATCTTCTGCACCTTGTAGCCATATTGCACAATTTGGGTTCTGCTAAGAATAAACATGGAAGTGTAGTAGTTCATTTACATTAGTATAGCATTCCTTGTCATTGGATGCCAACTCTTCTTAGATGTAAATGGCAGCTTCTGTATCAGATGGGGTTTTTTTTTTCCTTCATCTAGGAAGGTTATGAGTTGCCTGAGGTCACAGGAAAGTCCACAGAAGACCAGCAAACATATCTAAATCCTCAAATATAGGACTGCACTTCCTCTTTCCCAGTGTATTCTTTTGGGGCAACAGTATATGAAACTCAAAGTTATCGCTCTATTCAAAACATCCTAGAGCAGAAAGCCTGTCTGTAAGCCTCACATTACTTATTAGTTTGGGATCTTTGTTTAATTTTTGCCCTCACAGTGTTTTGAATTTGATACAAATTTTCCCCCACTTACTCTCCTTTCACATTTCTAAACTTTTATAGTCTACGGAAAGAAAAAAAAATGGAACAAAGTGACTGTGAGCTTTCTGCCTTCTCAGCATTTTACTGGTGTCCTTGAAAAAATAAGGCAAAGAGAAGATACTCTAAATGTACTAACGTCAGAATAAATCTCATGTCTCTGCTGACTAGGTTCCATTTCTTGAAACATTTTTCCATACAAGCAGTGGCATATGAAACCAATTCCTTCTTTCATAATTCCATATAACACTGCATTTTTCCCCCATGAAGTATATATAAAAAACCATCTCCCAAGTCAAACAGGGAAATATCACAAAAGTTAAATTCAAAATGAAGATCTACAAACTGCAGACCTTAAACGTGCTGTTTAATTTCAGAAAATATGGTATTGGCAGTTTTGGAACACCCAAGTAGGAGGTGCAGTTTTATTAATATTCTACAGAACTGGCTATACGTAAGTAACAAACATTGCCCAAAAAAGCATTCTAGGCCTCCCCTTTAATAAAAGGACCTGTTCCAAGCTTTCTCAAATATGTACATATACATATATATATATAATACTTCTGCACACTGCTACTAGAACTCTGTATTGGTCACTGCAATTTTTTACATTCCCCTCTAGTCACTAAGGGAAGAGAGCCACTGGTAATGACATTTTCTATAGAAACACCAACTGGTGCCAAAAGACACTGAGTAAATGACCACAGACTGCAAAACTCAACAAAAAGGTCAATGAAGTCACTAAATACTGCAGAAGACATGTTCCTTTTCCTTTGTAATTCAAAAGATTAGAAAAACATGGTTAACACTAAAACTACTGAAAAGGCAAATATAATTTATACTTTCTTTTTTATGTTTGAGTTCTTTTAAATACACCTTAAATTAACTGCTTTTCCTTCATGACATTGTTAAATGCAGAAATTTTGGAAAACTCTACAATAGCAATAGAAAAGAGACTTCCTTAAACATGGTCTTACACAACAAGCATGATAAATGGACATTGTAAACATGCATAAATAAAATTAAAGAAATACGTATATGGGGAATGTTCTACTAACTACTTACAGCCAGTAATGGAAACATTACTACATTTTCTCAGCCTCTTGTCAATATACCTAACTGGAGGGGAAAATACTAGAAATCCTTAAAAGTGAAGAAAACATAGTATCAAAAACCTCAGGTTCCCAGGCAAAGCTGTATTAAACTGGAGTAATGACTGAAAGTTTGTATCAGTAACTTAGGAGTTAACTGATTTTTTCACCAGTCCCAGAAAAATAAGGTCTGATTTCTCACTGACTTTTCTTCTTCAAATGTCCAACCCCTGTCAGTTGCAATATTAGTTCTACAAGGACCTCTACACCATTCCCACACCTCTGGATTTACCCCAGCATTTTCCATATCCCATCTACAACCTACACAACAAACCAGCAGGGCTGTGCCTGGACCACACTTCTCAGGGAGACTAGGCAAACCCCCCAAAAAAATAATAGTTCTAATTATCCAAAATAAAATATAAATGTAGAATATTGAGACTTACAGCTAAAACAATCCTGAAATTGTGAATTCGCATCCAGGAGACCACTGTGATATGTATTCTTAACTTTTTACCTATGGAAAGACATAAAATTTCGTATTATAATTTCTCCATCACAGTATACATCATAAATACACAAATGCATTTTTCTGTAATTACATCTAAAAATGAAACCCTTTAATTTATATTTATTTTGTTATCATTCAATAAATTTTGACCTAGCAGTGACAGGGGCCAAGGCACTGCTAGATGGAATACTAGAGCTGAGGAATTTTTATTCATTCTGTCCATTTCAATTACCATAGAGATTTCCTTGGGGGAAGAACAAGAAAAATTTACTTCTTGTGGCATGATCCTCATATTTTCCAGCAATCTCAACCTATTTCTATTCACTTCCCAATACTTCCTTTGAAAAAAAAAAATTCATAAAGAGGTAACAACTTATGGATCTCATTCTGCTTAGAATTCTGTGTAACAATTTTTCACATCCTTAGGGATTTCCACCACTGTCAGTACAGCACAGTATAAGTATATATTTTTACACTTTATAGAAGTGTATGCATCAGCAGTGTTCAAGTTGCCTTTAATTATAGCTATTTTTACTTAACTGTAATCATATCTACAAATATGCAGGAACAGAATACAGCCCAAGAATCTGTAGAGTAATTTAAAGCATGCGACTATTTTATCTTTAGAAGGTGGCAAACTATGAGTTTCTTCTAGGAGTTATACAAGACTTCTTTTCATACCATCCAGGTTTTTTAATGTACTTTTTAAAGATACAGTCCTTCAGTGACTCCTCCTCCAAGCAGATAAAGAACTGCCCTTATGCAAATCATTAAAGACTTTACAGCACTGGCAAAATCATGCACCCATATGAATTTCCTCATAGGACCAGTGCCTAACACTATGATCAAAACTGTATGCAATATGAAATGATAAATTGCTTAAACCATGACATAAATGCAAATTATCTACAATTTGAAGGAAATTATCTACAATTTGAAGGAAGAAATACATGTCTATAATTGGTATTTGTAGCCATAATTTTGAATAAACCAGAGATTCTTCCATGCACAGAAACAGACATGGTTTAAGCCTCTCTAAAAACTGAAGAGTCATATTCTACTTATTTAAAGTACTAGCAGGTATATTTATGATTCACAAAATAATGACTTACATTTTGCAACAGTTATGCATGAAACAGTCAGAGCGACAACCAGCTGGGACTTTACAGGCATCCTCTGACATGCAGAAAATAAAAGCCTGATGTCCGCTTCTGATTCTGGCTCACACGAAACTTATAACCCCAGCCACTACCATAGGGAATTTAATTTATTTTCCTTTATCTTTATGAGAGAATGTTTTACATTATGGCCAAAATGCAATGGATGTCTCAATGTCTGCCACTGATTCTAGAAAAGCTTCATTGCTTTCTAGGGGAGAATTTATACCCCTATAAACAATTGAATTGATAACAAAGGGTCAACACAAGCATCTATCATCATTGCAACACTTATAAGCACATAAGCATCTCAGCACAATCTTAAACCACCTCCTCTCTCTTCTTGAAGAACATTTTAATTGCACAAATTCAATACTTATGCATCCATTTATTCTGAATGTTAATCTTTTGAAAATTGGAGCTCATACTACAAAAAGCACATTTGATGAAATGGTAATTTGCATGAAATATGCCAATAGGCATATACAAAGTGGTATTTCATATACCAAAACAAAATTATGAAGTCTCTGCAAAATGAATTTCATCCATTATCTGCATAAAACCAAATTATAATAGGGCAATTTTTCTCTGTAGTAAAATACACTGAAATTGCAGGAAAACATTCATTTAAGAACTTTAATACAGTTCTAGTATTATTTCATATACTGTCTTTGAACTGACCAATTAAAAACTAAAATTCTTCTCATTTTTATTCCTTATTATAACTTGTATCAAAAATAGTGCAAGAAGGAACTGTATAAATAGTGCCTTTAGCAAATTTTCTTTTATTTTAAATTTCCAGTTTTACCACTCAAAGATATGGCAAACCATGCAGCCTCTACTTCTGCTGTGTTTTCTCTCCCTTATTTTCACCAAACATGAAAAGGGGGGGAAAGAAGGACATTTTGCCTAAATTTTGCCTTTTTCTTTCAACTGTTTTAAAAACCCTGGTAGAAAAATTCAAGTGTTATCTGCAAACAGAATGGAAGAATCCAATACTAAAGACAAATGTATAAAGGCACAAGTGACAGATGTATCACAACAGAGGTAATATCTTAATATCCTTCTCAAGTTTACTAGAAGCACCTTTTTTGACATTGAGCAAGAAGAAAATGTTTGGGATTTATTTTTTTTCCCCTGAACATAATGAACTAGGAATTGTTTCAAAAATGTACTAAAGCCCTTTGAAAACCTTCATGACTCTGCTACACATGAAGATTTTCTCCTAAGTGGTCTACTTCTACTCTTCCATGTCTCTGTCTCCATTGCCTGAAGAACTCCAGCCTCAAACACCTGTAGAGCTCTATATCCCCTGTAGCCATGAGAAGCAGTTCCACTGTTGTACTGAGAAACGTTCTGCATTTCAGAAACTGAAAGTTTTCTGTTACTTCAAGTGTTGTTGAGGCGTGCATCGGAGAACTTCAGTTTCATGCTGGGGCAGAATTTTGCATTCAGAAGAAAGGCTACTAGAAATCCCTTATGGGTTCACAGTCCTTATAAGCAAGCTCCACATGTATAGACCAATGAAAAGGATCAAATTATATTCCAGGAGAATTTGCTGAATATCCTATGTGAGTAGAAACTTTCTTTTAGCATTAAATCTGCACACAGCGATGCACCACACCTTTGGCACAGCTTGAACCAAATCCTCAAGGAACTACTGCAATTTCTTACACCAAAAGAATCAAAGATGAACATCAAGGGTGGTGGAGCACTAAAAACTGTAAACTTTAAATTATTTGTCTGATACACCTCTTGGGCCTTCCAGCATCTTACTGAAGGGGCTAAATCTCCATTAGCTACCTAGTTCCTCATAGCTAATATTAAACATAAGAGTGAAGTTCCACAATTCTCTTACACCAGTTCAGAACTTCATTTTCACATAAAAGAGCAATCCTGTCCTCTCCCCATCTTGCCACACAATTCGTGTTAACTCCCAGCACAGATGGACGGGAACGTCACAGCAAACAGCAGCAGCACTTCTTTAAACAGCAACACAATGTTAGATCAGCTCATGATGACTGCTGCAACACAGCCTGAAAAGAATCCTTCTGGTCAACCATCAGCTCCGTATGCACAGTAACTGTTGTAGAATAGCATCAGACTTCTAGAAATTTTATTCTTCGCCACCCACAAGTCCTGGCAAGTGTAGGCAAAACCTTCTTGAATATGCCTGGTCTGTAATACTTTGACCTGGGGTTTTTTTCCATGAATTCACAGACTGCTGTAAAAGATGACCTTTTGCTCAGAGAACCATAAGAATTACGTATCCTTAAGAGTAAAAGATATGAGCTTGTCCTAACAATCCCCACAGTTATCTTACTCTTGAAAATATACAGTTTCTACCTTAAAATTCACCTTCCAGATAGTAGACCTTGGTTTTGTTTTCTTCAACACATACAATTTCTTTCTCCAATCAAATATCATCTTTCTTAATTAGATCCTTCAAAATAATTCAATATTTTCAGTATTTTATTCAACAGCAAAAAAAGAACTACCTTCTCTAAGGCCTAAAATCTTGCCTTAGATCAATTCTTTACCATTGCTTCAAACCATCTCTAATTTGTTGGGTTTTTCAAATGCATCCAACAGAACTGAACCCACTGCTACTATAGAGGAATATTAATACTAATAGAGAAAAAGACAATGATATCTATAGGTTTATACCTATAAGGTGTGTGTTAACTCTTCCAGTCCCTGCATAAGCAGCTGATGCCCATCTTGCATATCATTTTACTGTGTTCTCTACTGAAGAAACATCCCAACTCACATTCAGGCATCATTGTTAGGTTTTCTATTAGTTTGTTTGTTTGTTCCAAGAACTGAAACAAACAATAATTCTAGGAACTGACTTTGTTGAGAGAAATAGACAGCTCTAATAACTTAAATGCTGAAATACTAGAAAAGTGTATTAAAAAGTAGAGGTAATAGCTAATGAAAGAAAAGTGGTATTTCACAATAATCTGCCTGCTTTGGTTATGTAAGAAAGATAAAATAATGGCATCTGTATAAGAATACATCATAGAAATATCAAGCTTATTTGAATCTCTTTATTCACAATTTCTTTGCTTTATTAGATTAATTTGACTTAGCCAAGATGATAAGGAAGGCAACATTCATCAATCTAAGGAATCCTACCAGGACATAATAAGGGAAAAATGACAGGACAAAAGCAGATTACCCAGAACCTAAGAAAATAATAATGATCTTCAGGTATTTATATATTCTAAAAATAGTTCTGCAATATTTACCACTTCTTGCAGAAAAATATAAATGATAAGCAACATATTGTAATCAACATGCATTCATTGGAATTCCATGAATACTGCTTAATAAACTAAGTTTCCTCATTTCCCCACAAAACCCATGCCCAAATTCCATTCAGCTGCTATTGAATGGTTACACTGTTCAGGACACTTGCAATACTGTACAGGCCAAACAAAATTTCAAAACAGAAGGTGATCTAAGGGCAAAAATATAGTTACCAAGTGCAGTAAAGCTAAGCGCAGCAATGTTCCTTGAAGATGCCCTAAGAAACTGTTCTTCTTGGACATCACGAATGCTGCTCATCTCTGTGCAAGCCCTTTATACCTTGCTTAAATTCTACTCTATCAGCAAAACTTCAAAAGAGGAAGTCAATTATTTATGTACTGAAAAACCCAACACCAGGGTATATACGAAGATCTTACAAATAGCATACATTTCTCCAGTTCTCTCTGGCCTTGCAGTCAGCAAAATTATAAACGAACAGAAGCAAGCACAGGCACTGGCAAGAGCATGTTGCACACTTTAAAGGTGAGATGCACTAGAGATGTTGGGGATGCTCTAAGAAAATAATTACAATCCGTCCTATTTTCAAAAGGAGGGACACAAAGGGAAGAGGAGCAAGTGGCACCTGTCTTTCCCATAAGAATGTACTCTTTGCAGCTTGCTTGCATCTCTCTGCATAACACAAGATTGTATTTTGTCCTCCAAAACCCTTAACTCAAAGTACTGGGCCACATTTAAAAATTTCAGTCTGGGAATGCTTAACAGTTTGGCACAGAATGAGAAGATGTAACCACACTGCATGAAAAGGGAAAAAGCCTTAAGTCCTTTCCAATATGTGTGAGAGAAAACATCTCCAGGCCCCAAACCTAATTAGCCTGGTGCTGAGCTGAGGAAGACGCAGCAGGACTGCATTTAAGATAGTGTTCTCTGTAGCATCTAGCAGCTCTGATCCAGGCCACGTCATCTCCAAACAAATCCATAAATGGAATTTAACTGTCTTTAGGAAGCTACAGGCTATTAAATTCCACAGACACAAGACCTTGTCACATCTCTATCAGGATTTCTGCCAAGTCCCCGCTCTTCTGGTATCTTTTCATTTCATAAATATCTATGCACACCTGTAAGCCCGTTTTGTTCCTCACAGCTGAATGAATAGGTGCCAATCCAACAGCTCTAAATAAGCAATTAACTAGAATGAATTCTATGATTTACTGGTTTCAAATCCGACTCTCACCCTGTTATACATAGAAATTGCTTTTCAGGCTCATAAACCTATTATTTTACATCTGACTATTAAAAATAAGTCATTTCAGACTGACCATTTAATCCAGAATCCTTTTACTTCTGATATTATTAACTTTGCATCTGCATAATTTTCCACCAAACATCTCATCTCAATAAAGAACAATAAAAATATTTCAAGTCTTGGGCCAAGGGCTAGCCTCAAGAGAAACTACCAAAAGCATCCTCATTTGAGATACCCCTTTGGTAATAACTACATCAGGAAATCTGCCAGTTAGCCATCTAACATATGCCTCACTACTCACAGAGAAAAAGCCCTCTTGAAACATTTATGTGATCAGGCTTCAGATTTCTTGAGGAAAAGGGATGGACACATCTTTCTGCTTCATTCCAAAAATACAGTAACTTTTTATATCTCCTGATTGTAACTTTAAAAAGCCTACATCCCAAATGTGAAATAAGAGAGTACTGATTTCAAATCCAAATTCAACATGCAAAACACTAAGACAAATTGGAAAGGATTGGATTAGAAACCACATTCCATTGACTTGAAATAAGATTACATTAGCAGAAGTTGTCTTGGTTATAGCTAGGAACTACATTTTACAGTGATCCTTTATTTTAAAAGCTTTATTATTTATAATTATGTCTTCCATTTATAACAGACTCTTTCACCTTTCTATATCCTTCATATTTAGCTAGTAACTTCTGTACAGCATCCATTTTTTCCCATCTGATATATAAATTTTTATTTTTTTTTATATTTTAAAAAATTATATTAGTGTTTTATCACTGCTTCTATATTAGTAAAGAATTTCAGACTCTAGTACTGGCTCAGACCAAAGGTCCATCTAGCCTCATGTCCTTTATGCAAGAAAGGCCACTGGCATTAGTAGGAAGCAGTATGGACAAGGTAAACATATATGATACTTCCCCCACTTACTCCCTGATTCAAAGTGATCTCATTCTGGTGTATTGCCTGAGCCTGATGTGGTTTGTCTCATTCCACAGCAGATTTTTCTTCTCAGTGCTTGCCCTGTCCTTGAACTAATCTACATTTCTAGCACAAACATTGTCTTCCAGTACAAAAATCCATCATTTAACCCTTTCCATAAAGAAGCACCTCCTTTTGATAAGTTGTGCATTTGACAAGTTCCATTTGTTAGTTCATAGTTCCTCCGTTAGGAGAGGAGGACAACAATCCCTCCCTCACTGCGCTCTCTATGATGATTTTGTAGACTTTTCTACACCTTTGCAAATTATAAAACACTTTTTATCTAGGCTGAAGACTCCTAAGTCTGGACTCATTCCTCCCACTGAATCTGATCATCCTTGGTGACTTTCCAGAAACCTTTTTTTGCTTTCCTTTTAAGTTGAAGGTGGCAGAACCAAAAACATTATCCAAAGAATGTGTGAAAAAGAGATTTCCACAGAGGTACAATTAAGTATTTTTCTTTTGTTTTCCATTGTTTTCCTATTTATTTCTAATGTTTGAATTGTTTTTTTGTTTTGTTTTTTTTTTTTGACTGCTGTTAAGTATTGTGTCTTCTCTATGTCTTCACAGAAGTAGCTATGAGAGGTAATGGCCAGTTCAGAGGCCATTATTTTGTGAAATATACATAAGCAGTTATCTGCATTTTTAATACAATTTTCCATTTCATCATTCAGTTACTCTTATAAACTCTTTTTGTAATTCTTCACATTCCATCTTTGCCTTACCTTGATTAACTTAGCACAAACTTGTATGATTATTTGCTTATCTTCTTTATCAGGTCCTTTATGAACAACACTTCTTAACCAAGACTGATTCTGTGTAGTGTAATTTTGCATTTCATATTTATATTTCAATTTGGTTACAGTTATACTACACTTAATTGCTTCAAACATTGCAAATAGGGCTTTTTAAAGGTCCAAATAACTATAGTACTGCCTGGAGTTATGTTTTTCTCACACCTAAGTACTTCAATCAGCTCACAGCCATAATAACTGCTAACTTTTAAATTACCAATTAATTCTCCTCTATCAAAGTGAAAATTGACTAAAGGACTGGTTCAAGAACATGTCACCTGTAAAGTCTTTGAACTGTCCTCATGTAGGATAAAGATGGCTCCTAAAATCTGCTTCCAAATAGTTATATCATGGTCTATGGTGAGGCATTGCGGTCTAGGGTGAGGAATCCCTGCCCATGGCATGGGGGGTGGAACTAGATGACCTTAATGTGCTTTCCAACCCAAACCATTCCATGATTCTATAATATAGTTTTCAACTACCCAAAAAGTTTCTTAATATTTTTTAATTCTTAAGAATATTTCTTAGTATTCAAATTTCAATATTAAAATATTTTCTTAGTATTGGCTGTAAAAAAAATTAAAAGATACTGTGGCAAGTTCTTAATAACACTTTTGTAAAATGTAAGATACTACACGTCTTTCATCAAGGCCTAGTTTATCTTGAATGACCTTCTTTTGAGAAGGAAACAGAGTAAAAGTGACAGACAGAAGCACACAGATAGTGACTATGAAATAACAATAAATGATATTGTGTTCATACATCCTTTCTGCACAACCTTAAGCTTATCCAGTTTAATGACATAAGCTCCTGACACAATGTTTTTTTTATGCGCAAATGTTGATGTGAGGGTCTATTATACAATCATGGAATAGTCAGGATTGGAAAGTTCCAACCCCCCTGCCAGGGGCAGGGACAGCTCCCACTAAAACGCTCTGTTCAACCCAGCCTTGAACACTGCCAGTGATGGAGCATTCACAACTTCCCTGGGCAACACATTCCAGTGCCTCACCACCAGCATAGTAAAGAATTTCTTCTTCATATCCAACCTAAACTTCCCTTAAGTTGGAACCCATTACCCATTGTCCTGTCACTATAGTCCTAATGAAGAGTCCCTCCACAGCATCCCTATAGGTCTCTTTCTGATACTGAACCAAAATGAATCATAGCATTGCTTTTAAAAAACATTCTACAGATTTTTTTACTACCCTGAGATCTCTCACACTATCAATGCTTGTATTCTTAACACACATTTTCAAAGTGAAGCTTATGGGCAGAAATCTCCTCTTAGTTCTGTAAAGCTAAATTGATCCATAACATTGTACTCTTCATATATGTGAGACCTGCTTGTAGATTTCAGAATAAAAAGGCCTTGCTAGTATTAAATTAAGATTTAGGGGGCTTAAATTGTTGGTTTTTTGTTTTTTTTGTTTTTTTTTTATGACAGCACAGCTTGTCACCACATTGGCTATTAGCACTTTTATCAAGAGCACTAGTTTATTTTTATTAAATCTACTTTTTAATACTCAAGCAAGATTCCCATAAAGCAGTGAAATAGGGAATTCTCATAATCATTATTACCAAACAAGGCATTTACGTAACTCAATCCCAGCAAAATTTACTGAATTAACACTGAGCCAGAAAATCCAGGAAAGAAAAAAAAATAGTGAGCATTTAAAAAACCTTGATTTCCTTTGTGCTGACTTCACAGTATTTTTAACCAACCTGCCACAGCTACAGGTGCGTAAAAGGAAAGTGTGGAAGGCATCTGTGTAGGACAGGCACAAAGCACAGATGTTGGCAAAACTCTGCACAAGATCAAGACTTTCAGTATAGCAAAATCGATTCAATAAGCAATGACTCTTCACTTCCAGATCAAAAACCTAACTTAATTAAGGAAAGATATAAAAAAAAGGGGGGAGGGAGACTGCTTCCTGCTACCCATGCTATAGCAGACTTTTTAAAAAAAAAAAAAACTATTATAAAAGCAAAGGGAAAACTAAACTTTTCTTGTTTGTTTTTTTAATAAGCAATTTAAGAAGGGATCACACTAATGAAATTACATTAAAAAAATGCTGAATGTCTATCGGGACATTAAGATTAACTATTTATTTATATTTATTTTATGTTTCTGTGATGAACAACTTTGAAAGGCTCCATGTTGCAGCAAAAGCCTTTGTGAACTTTCAAGGTCCTTCAAAGTAAAAAATATCCAGGAAGCCCTTATTGCAACAGGTCAAACTAAAGAACTGCATCCACATCTAAAATTATGTGGCCATTAGTACAATTATTGATAATGACAGTAAGAATTTTAGCAAGGTCTAACACTTTTTTTTACCTTTTCACACATTTTCATCAAGCAAGGAAATAGTTACTGAATTCTACAAAAAGCTATATGAAACCAACAGGCAAGGAATTTCTCAAAGCCTATATTGCCATATGAGCAAATTTTTGTCAATAACCTTTTTTTACAATCTTTTATCAAGTAAAGGACTATAACTGCTTGTGACGAAAGTTTTCCACTGGTATTTTCTATATTTTCCTAGATGAGACATGCCTGTCATTATTTAGGAAATCCACTACACAGCCACTGAAATCTCTCACTGCCTAAAATATATGCCTGTCACTTAAATTAAATAAAAGAAAAGTCAGCATTTAACTTACTTTAAAATCTTTATCAGTCCACTTTGGAAAGTGGGAGAGGAGAAGACAGTGCTGTTGGACTTCTTTGGGTCTTTTTAGGACAAACATCTCTGAAAATGATATGTTTAAGCTTACTGATGAATCATCACAAATGCAATCAAAATCCAAGAAAATTAGACCAAATCAAGAGAGAGGAAGCAAGTAGCTGAAATTTCCTTGCTCTATTCCTGAAAAACTGTTTTTCTATTTCATCACATTTATACTCCAATCACAAGATGCTGAGCTCCCCAAACTTCCACTTAGTCCAACAAGCTTTACAGAATGCTTACTTTCCAGAAATTTAAACCAGAAGTGGTTTAAATAAAGAAGTGGAGTGACCTGGCTGGACACCCTTCCTTCTAAATAAAGAACAGCATCATCTGGGTGTTGCCTTAAAGGTTAACTATAAAGGTTAATTGTGATATTTTACATCATTCTAATTCTAGCAAAGTCCTTACTGCAGATTAACTCACATCAGGAAACATACTTCTGCCCGAACAATCTCTTTATGTTTGGGGAATGCATAGAACTACTCTGCAAATACAATTTGCCACTCTCCTAGGTGTGATTTTTGTGACTTCACTGAAGAAAACCTGACAGAAAGCTTTTAGAGCGACCCTGGAGAAAGCAACCTCTGGCTCAAACTAATATTATAAACCTGTAAAGGAAGTGGTAGCTCTCAAGATATTTAGGACTTCAGGGGTCAAAGTGACAAATTTAAATGGCTCTTGGAAACAGGTGGATGTATTACACATAGAGACCATAGAGTATTATATATTCCTAAATTCCACATCAAACCCTGGAATCTCCTAGAGTTCACTTCTTGCTCATGAACTCCTCTCCGAAAACTGTGAGTTTCATCTGAAATCTCCGGCAGATGAAGTTATGAAACAATGTTCAAAAAGAATGTGTTAAAGCCATAATTAGGTTAACATGGAGTTTGACAAATATTTTGAGTTTTTATATGCTTGTCTGCAAGACAGAGGACTAGATCTGATGGCTCAAGACATCGCTCTTGTTCTTTTTCATACGTTTCCAAGTTAACACCAACAAAATTGGCACATGTAACTAACAAGAACCAGCAATCATCGTATTCAGCCCTTCTGTCATTTTCATTATAACTTTTAACATTTCTGCAAAGGCCTTCAGCACCATTATCACCATTATCTCCATTTAGTAGAAGGGGAAACAGAAGTGATACAGCTTGCCAGGAGCAATAAAGAATGTCATCAACAAGGTTAGGAATTAAAAAGCAGACCCCCTGAATCCAGGTGTAATGAGCCATATTTGCCCCATCTCAGTACAAACCAATGATGGTTGATCCATGCATTCCACTGTGTCTAAGAAAAATTGTCTAACAAAGAAGAAACATGCAAAGTAACACCTGGTTAGAAACTGAAGGCCAAAAATCTCAAGGCTTTCAAGATCAGGTTCAAAACATGCATTACAGGGTTTCTGTGAGGAAATGCTGATGACAGCCAAGGACCTGATTCAGTGTCCCGTGTAACACAATGATCCTAACTGGAGTGAGTCAAAGTGCTTATTCAGCAGGAAATGCTTCCTGAAAACCCTGTCTTCTGCCCAGCCAGTCCTTGAAAATTGTTGAGAAATAGGACCAAGAAAATGGTGCCATTTCTGTGCAGGACACATCTCAGAACAGAAACCAAACACAGAGCAGGATATGCAGGTGAATGAATGCCAGACCCACAGGATACATTTTAACAACCAGCTTTATTAGTTTAACAGAGGGACTGTGTGCCTCAGCTCTCAAACCTCTCATTTTATTTGGAGTTGGTGTCAGAAAAGGTCATGTTGCAAAATATAAATAAATTGCTAACATGGAGCAGATTTCCTTGGATTGCCCAAGTTCCTCAAGCTGTTCTGGACCACAGGAATATCTTTTCCTACAGACACAAGCCTACCCACTAACTCCTAAGTCACACTTACACTTGTGAGCTATACTCAATTCCCAAGCCTCATTTATACATCTGGCATATATTTATACACTGCTTCCAGAGCAACAGCAACCAGCACATCTACGTTTCTGGCTACCTGCCTTCCCTCCTGTATCACACAGAGAGACACACAACACACACACACAGAGGGACTGTGTGCCTATTTTCTGCCATTTCAGGCTCAAAAATCATGGTAAAAGTCAGTTCCGCATCTGACAGACACAGTATGCCATCCTCAAAAGTTCAGACCAAGTATATCAGATCTGATGGCTTCAAAGTAATCTTAGTTATCTATCATTAACATTTTAAGGCTCTATCAATTGCACCCTGGCTCACTAGTTAGGCACCAAGCTTGCCAGTCAGGGGTCTCTGATCAGGCTAATTCTGCGTGTGGCAATAACTACCTAATCAATCCATGTCTTTCTAAGGCCTAATGGAGCACCTGCACATCCAGACATGAATCTTCCTCCTGACATCCTCCACAAACATAAATTACAAGTTTAGTGCACACACCAGACAAGTCTCAGTGACCCCTTGACAGGGCAAACAGAGGTCATGCAACAATCTGATTTTCAGCATCCACTATTTCCACCTTCTGCTCTCTGAATTTTAAAGCCCGTAGCTATAGTTAGCATCACTCTCCAGTCTCACAGGAAAGCATCCTTGAAGCTGGTTCTTAAGCCAGTTTGCTTCCATTAGCCAATACTGCAGCACAATAGGAGCAGTTTAGTTTCATCTGGAGCAAATCCACTTTGTATGCTCCAAGACAGCCCTGCAATGCCAAGTAAAGTGATTTAGGATCATAGAATCATAAAATAGGGTTGGAAAGGACCTTAGGATCATCTAGTTCCAACCCCCCTGCCATGGGCAGCGACACCTCCCACTAAACCATGTCACCCAAGACTACGTGCAACCCAGCCTTGAACACAGCCACTGATGGAGCATTCACAACTTCCCTGGGCAACCCATTCCAGTGCCTCACCACCCTCACAGTAAAGAATTTCTTCCTCACATCCCCTCTGTTTAAGTTTTAACCCATTACTCCTTGTCCTATCACTACAGTCCCTCATGAATAGTCCATCTCCAGCATTCTTATAGGCCCCCTTCAGATACTGGCAGGCTGCTATTAGGTCTCCATGCAGCCTTCTCTTCTCCAGGATGATCAGGAGATTCATTTGAAAACCACTAAAATGCTAGTGAGGCTAAAATCACCTTACTCTTGTCTAATATCTGGTCTGTCAATTGCCATGGCCATGCAAGGAGACTTGCATGGACGCAAGGAATAGCTGTCATATCCGTCACTTTGCACCTCAGCAACCCCTTTAAAAATTCCCCATTCAAGGCTCAGAAAGGCTTTCTGGCTTGTAACAGAAAGGCCAATCAGGAAAACAATCAGATATCATGAATGAAGCCTGTTGATATCAAAGAGGATCTAGGGTCAGGTCTATAATTAGTAATCCTTTTTAACTTTACCTCTGTAAATTAAACAAGGCAATGTACAACCAAGGAAGGAATGGGTTGGTCACTGCCTTATAGAGATGAGCCACAGATGCAACTAGAAACAGCACAAGGTACTAAGCTCACCAATGGACTAACTGATCTCATTGATGACCCCATCATGCAGGTAGCCAGAAATGTAGATGTGCTGGCTGCTGTTGCTTTGGGAGCAGTGTATAAATATATGTCACTGCTCAATAATGCATGCTTAAGGAACAAAGCCATGAAATACAGTCTTCCCTGCTAAGATCCTTCTAGTTTAACTGCTGACAGCATACCAGAGCCTCCCTGGCCCGGTCACTGGATTTGGGTCATAAAAGTTAATTTTTTGCTGGTGGATTTATCTTTCACAAGTTTGTCTAATCCTTCTTTTATGTATTTTATACTTCCAGACTTCACTTCTCTTATATTAATGAGTTTCACAGTTTCATTATATACCACTTTTTTTTTTTTTTTTTCATAAGTTTATGCCTTAGCTGTACTTTCTGGGCACAGCTCTTGCTTTAGAAGAAATAGTATATAATCAGATTCACTTTACCAGCTCCATGCTACCAGTGACTATAGACTTATTTTGCTTGACCTTTATTTCCATATTGTAAGCTCAATCCTTGTTTGTGCCTTCTCTCAGTTTCTCTTCCACCCAAATTAAATAAAGACTAATCATTTAATCTTCAATCACTCAATACTGTCAGAGCCTTCTATAACTTTTTACCACCACCTTCATTAACAATTCTGCTTTATTTTCTATCACCACCAGGCTTATTTGAGACCTTCATCCAGTTCATTTCTGTTGAAAAGGAGCCTCACTGCTAACTCAATTTCTCAATTCAAGACAGCATGCCAGCTATTATCTGAGAGAGAAACACACACTGCACAGAAAGGAATGCTAAACAAAAGGCAATGCCAAACAAGTGACCTCATTCCATGCCTGCTGCCCTTGCCCTGGTCATATCTACAGCTTTCCTGGCACAGGCAAATAAAACCTTTGGCTGTTCCCCCTGTGCTCACAACACTGCAGCCAAAGGCAGCCCAGCTTACGCCAGAGTAAGGTCTTCCGGCTGAACATGCAAGAAAACATGAGAGATGAAATGGAGGCAGCTTCCCAGATCCTCTGAATCCTTCATTTCCCACCAGCGGTTGCTACGGGAGCAGTACTACTGAGTGGCTCCAGGTCTGCAACAAAATGGTAACCAGTATCATTCAAGGTAAAAGTTGCCTTTGCCTCACTAGCTACGGAGGGAGAGGGACCCCTGCTCAATATTGCTGCGCTGAGGCACAGTGTGAAGACACACAGACTTTGCCCTGCTGCACACTCTAGGTCCTGCCACAGCTTCCCCATTGGCCAATCTTCTTTTCCCCCAAAGACCACATCTGCTGTGCCAAAACTCATACCAGCAACATAAGTCACACATTCTCCTCTTAAGACTGGTAAAGGGCTGGACTGGCCAAACTGGGCAAGGGTTCACTTTACACCACCATACCCTAGTGATGAAAGGGCGAACACAATATAAAACAGGGGTGCAGCAGAAGTGAAGCTCAGAAAGGCTTAACAGCCTTGAAGTTCATAACAACCACCTTTCAAATGACATTTTCCTCACACTAGAATTTACCAAAGTCCAGTCACTACAAGAACTGAGTTTCAGACTGTTTGCTGCCTGTAGTTTGGTTAGTGAAATATTCCATATCTGCCCCTTTACACTCTGTCTTTCAGGGGGACTGAACAGGATCACTAATCACCAACTGAGAAAAGACAGGAGAGAAAGAAATTAACTTAAGGCAGATATGAAATACAAACCCTTCAGATTTCCATTAAAATATCATAATTGCTAACAGTGATACTTTGTTGTGAGACAGAGAAAGAAACTTTCAAAAAAGTACACAAATATTTCTGTAACTAAATTATTATTTGAATAATATCGACAGCAACACTTGTGTCGCTCTTATTGCTTTTGGGAAAAGTAAAATCCTATCCACCAAGATCTTGGTAGACACCAACAGAAACATCACATGCAAACTTTTGCTACTACTCCTCTTGTGTTAGGAGGTTAAAAAGTTTAACCATTATGCTCACTACAGTTCTGGCTTTCTCACGACTAATGTACCTACCAACAGGCTAAAGAAATCACAGACATATGTTTTAACATGAAAAAAAAAAGAAATAACTGAGTACCACAGAGGACCAGAAACCCTGTTGTCAAGGTCAGTGAAGTCTGTGAGCATCATAGGGGTAAGACATTCAAATAGCCAGAGATCAAGATTAAAGATGAAATTAGCTTTAGAGGAAGCAAAGAATTCTGTTCTTCAGCAGGAGGTTTACTGCCTAAGATGCTGCCCTAGCAACTGAGGTACAGTGAAAAAAAAAGCATCAGATAAGACAAAATTAAATCTGAAATGATAAGCAGGTAATGGAAAGCATAGGAAAACAAGGAAATTAGAAATCATAATTTTCTTACAAGCAGTTAACTACACAAGGATTTCTGGAGGTACTAACTCCTGCTTTACAACTTTCTAGATAATTATTTTTTCTCATTCTAAAAGGTTCATTTTAATTTGGTCCTAAGTTGAGCTACTATGAAGAGTTTTTATTTTCATTCTCTTTTTACTACATGTGAAAAACACTGGCTTCAGAAATAGGTACTCATTTAAAATAATGAGTGGTTTTGATAATGCTTATATATATTCAAGTGATACAGGATAAAGAAATTGTTGAGGGCTTGTCATCATTTAGTTGCTTAGTAACACAGCAGGAAAAAACATGTATTTAAATATCAGAAACCTTAAAAGTTGATTTAGACTTGAAGTCACTAGTGTTTAAAGAGAGGCACAAGTCCTTAGTCAGATGACAGGTGCTTACAGTTGCCACAAAACACTTTTTATAGTTGTTTTCATTACAGCTTGGAATTTTTCATTTCATAAACTACAGTAGAAAGAAGCACGTGCAATACAGTCAGCACTGCAGCAAAATGTGTAAATAGCGTAACTGTCAATTTATTGCTCACATTTACATAGCTGTTTAGCCTACAATCAGGATGTTCAGGGTTTTAAACAAGTACATATTGACCTAGACGTTTATTCCTGTAACACATGCACCTGTTGACAAGATACAGTAATTACTGTGGATTAAAAATGAAGTCCATGAAATGGCATATTGCATATTTGAACATTATGTAGTAGTTTCTTCAATGTCTTTCATATAAGTCTTTCCTCGAAACATAAATATTACACTATAGATAGAAGACAAAACAAGCAGAAGTTTCATGTCATACCTCCTAACTAGATATTTCTATTTCATTATATCATGGTTTAAGCCCAGCCATAAATCAGCCACACAGTTTGTTAACTCCTGTCCCCTCCTTTCATCCCCCCACACAATCTAAAAAATGTAACTCCCACAGGGTGAGATAAGAACACTCAAGTAACTAACGTATAAGGCAAATCACTACTGCTACCACCAATAATAATGATGACAAGGAAAACAACAAGGGAAGAGAATACAACTGCTCACCACCCACTGACCGATACCTAGCTTAACCGAGCAGTAAACTAACTCTTCTGGGTCCTTGCCCCCAGTTTTTACATCCTGGGCATGATGTGCTGTGGTATGGAATACCTCTTTGGTCAGTTTGGGTCAGGTGTCC
>JASSUY010017181.1:0-17378 GCA_032466535.1 Forpus xanthops
TTAGTGGGAGGTGTCCCTGCCCATAGCAGAGGGGTTGGAACTAGATGATCTTAAGGTCCTTTCCAACCCTAACTATTTTATGATTCTACGATTCTTGGTCTCCCTCAGAGCTGCCAAAGGTTACGGACACCTATCAGCCAATGAAAAAATAAAGGCAGTTTCTTAACAGAAATCAGAATCAGATACTGGTTTTATGCACAAGAACAGTCAAAAAGCACAGAAGTTTTTATTTTATTATTTATTTTTTATTTAATTATTTATTATTATTTATTTTATTATTTATTATTTATTTTATTTATTTTATTAATATCTTATGAAGATATTAAATCAGATTTTAGATATTTTTGTTTGTGCCTATTCCAGAGTTTCTGCAAAATGTTTTATATCATTCTGAGTGTAAAACAGTTGAATGTCACCTCCTGTTTTTTCCTCCTGAAAGATCCCTGTCAGCCTGAGTATTTAAATCTTATCTTAATTCCCATACTCCCAGGGAGTTTTGTTCATTTTGTATGGTGGCAAATGCACTTTTTTTGAGACTGCATGCATGGATTTTAATCTGCTGTAATGCTCTGGATTTCTGCCATTTCCTTACTGCAAATGAATAATGAATAAGCTGTGGTTGGAAAGCTAATGGTTCAAGATGAAATCAGGAGCTTATTGCAATATGGATGATATTCATTTATCATCTCCATGGAAACAACTATTTATCAAGAAACTGTAGCTATGATTTTAACAAGAAAGTAAGCTTAAGGTCCTTTCCAACCCTAACTATTCTATGATTCTATAATTGTTGGAATGCCAGGCTTTTGCTGAGAAACAGACTTAGCAAAGAGAAATGCTACGATTGCACAGGAATGCAGCATTATTTTTGAACTTGGATTTCTTTTTTCTTCACCTTGAATGACATGGATTTGTTTGTTTTCAAAGATTCTGGTAGAATGAGGCACAAAATCATAGATACTCTGGGTGATGTCTCCCAGTTTCACCTGTTGTGGTCATGTGCCTGAAAGCATTTGTAGTTCCAGAGCCACAGAGTTCTGTGGCCTTCTTGTATGCAAAGTATGGCAGCAGGGCCTTCTGCATATAATATGCCAACTATAAACTTAACTGAATTTAGCAGTTAGTGCTGCTTAGCAACAGAAATAATTATCTGTTGGGTAAATTTGAGATAGAGCAAACTTATTTCAAAGTTAACTGAGTTTGGCTTAAATCTTTTATTCCTGTTAGTGGGAAACAGAGTCTTGCCGAAGAGGCACAACAGTAGAGTAGGTATCATTTGTCAGGACTGGGTTCACCACTACTTCTCTCAGGCAGTTTATTCTTTTCTGATTTAAATAGTCATAATAGTGCAAGCCCCAATCCTGAAACACTGATTAAAATGTAATTCCATAACAAGTTTGAGCTTTTATTTTTTTGGATGTAATGTGGTGGACTCAATACTTAGTTTTAGTACCTTTAAAACAGCTTTAATTTCATGCCAGGAGGTAAGCTCAAAGTTCGAGAGGCAACAGAAAGAACACTGAAGGCTTGTTTACTAACTTTTGTTTGTGCTGTGTTTCAGCTTTTGGGAGCAGGGTAGAGCTTTCTGGAGCTGGTGCTACTCCCAGGAATGCCGCATGCCCTTGCTGGGGCAGGTGATACAGGAGGGAGAGCAGCCTTTTCCCCGCCCTGAGTTTGACTGAAGTTTCCATATGCAGGTGAAACAGTTACCCTCTTCCTCAGGAGCAGGGTCAAGGACAGTTCAGCTTCTAGGAGTGAGGTCAATCATGACACGTAGCTTTGCTATTTGTTGTCTAGTTGGTGAGGAATTCGTTCACAAAGCACAGGCAAAACTGAGAGGGATTGGTGGCTGTGAGGATTGTCTCCAGTAAATTTTGTACCTACAATCTGTTATTTATTTGTGTTCCACTTTTGTTTATGAAAGTGACTTGCATGGAGCTTGGGTTTTTATTTTTTACTGTTTTAAAGAAGTGAGCTATTTTGGAGAATGCCTGTATCCCCCTGTCAGTTTTTACTTCTAAACCTATATAAAGTCTGCTTACCATCCCTTACAGTTAGTTTCAAAAATCAATTTTTTAAAAAATAAGCAGAAATTTCAACTTGATTTTTCAGAATACTTGCCGTGTATGTGGCAGTTTATCAAATGAAACGTACATTTACTTCCAGAATGTTAGCAGACCTCATGATGTAGGGAAGCATTTTTACGTTGTTACAAACAGTGAAATTTACTCTTACACAAAGTATGCATGATAGTATGTACACCTGAATCAGTATCCTCCAGCCATGGTGACAATGTTTTCCTGTAGTGCCTCTTGCCCTGTGTTACTGTAGAGATAGAAAATTCTTCAGTAGGACCCAGTCGTTCACTCCAATTTACAGATAGCTTCTACTGTTATTTTCCCAGGGCAGTATATTCTTTGACTGTCCAAGAGGAGATGAACAGGCAGCAGAGAGAAAATATAGTGGGAATAAGGGAGTTGAGGCAGTGGATATTAATGGGTAAAAGAGTGAGAGTGAGAGAGTGGTGGCAGGAGAAAGTGAACTGAAGGAGAAAAGAATCAATGAATAGCAGAATGGTCGAGGCTGGGACCTCTGGAGGTCATCTAGTCCATCTCCCTGCTCAGGCAGGGTCACCTACAGCAGGCTGCCCAGGCCCATGTCCAGATGGCTTTTAAATATCTCTGAGGCTGGAGACTCCACAGCATCCCTGGGCAACCTGTGCCAGTGCTCGGTCACCCTCACATTAAAATCTATTTCCTGATGTTCAGAAAAAAATGAGAGAAAGTGTGAAGAACAAATTTCACGCTATAAGCACTAGCTTTGGTGATTGCTCATAGCTGTAAGAAAAACTAAGTTTATGCATCTGAAATGTCAAGAAGAGAGAAAGGCTTTCTCCTGGGTAGAAACAACCAGTTTCTCACCCTTAAAAATAGAAGTCACTAGTTCTGCAATGAAAGCTCCCTTCAGAATGTAGGGGAGTTTATTTATGACATTTTTCCCCCTTTATTTCTCCATTTATGTGCTATTTCCTCTTTAAGCCTGGCTGGATATATGAAGCCGAGTATGAAGCCGTGTGTCTCTTTGCCAGAAAGTATCAAAGCATTAACTGAGCGCACCGCGGCGAGTGCTGGGTGCGGAGAGGAGCGGGCAGCGGCAGCGACGGGCTCTGCGGGGCCGCAGCTCCCCCGTGTGTGCAAGCAAGGGGCGGCAGCGGCACCGAGTCCTGGGGCTCTGCTCAGCAGCAGCCTTTGGTGGTGCTGTACCTCCGTGAGCCTGCGTTTGCCGAGTATCGGCTTAACACCAACCGGCGCTAAGTACCGCGCAGCCGCTCGCTCACACGCCATTCCCCACGGTGGGATCGGAGAGGAACCGGGAAAAAGGGAAACCCGTGGGTTAAGAGCAGTTTAATAATTAAAATAAAATATAATATAATGCTAATAATGAAAATATTTTGAGGTTTTTTTTTTGTTTTGTTTTTGAGAGATTAAAAAAAAAAAAACCCACACAAAACCAAACAAACAAAAAAAAAAGGCACAAAAAAAAACCCCAAACCAAACATCAGTGATGCACAACACAATTGCTCACCACCCACTGGCCAATATCCAGCCCAACCCAAGCAGTGATCAGTCCCTTTGGGTAGCTCTCCCTAGTTTATATACTGGGCATGATGTGCTGTGGTTTGGAATACCCCTTTTGCTAGTTTGAGTCAGGCATTCTGTCTCTGCACCCTCCCGGTTTCTCGTGCCCCTCCTCACTGGCAGAGAATGGGAGACTGAAAGGTCCTTGGTCCCAGTAAGTGCTCCTCAGTAGCGACTATAAGGTTGGTGCATTATCAGCGCTGTTCTCATACTGAAACCAAAACACAACATTGCACCAAGTACTTGGAAGAAATCTACCCCAGCTGCAACCAGGACATTGAGTGTGGGAACGACAGGCATCCCTGCTTTTTAATAAATGTTCACATTTACTAATGCTCACTTTTAACATTAAATAAACTCAGTTGAAGTCATGATAATCCAAGCTAGTTTGTCACATGCTGTGAAGCTTGAGTATGCAGTGGGTTCGAAGCCAGCACTGGGTAGGTAAAATTGAATTAAGACCTCTGGAGCCACTTCAGATGGACAGAGAACTATTTAGCCCCATTTAGAAGCAGTATTTATTTTTCTGAATATTCCTGGCTGGTTGGGAGGTTCTTTTTTGTTCTTTTTCAAAACTGAATTGTGAAATGATCACTATGAACTCAGTAAAGCAGACAGCAATATTTGCACAGGAAATATTTTAAAAGATGCCTGAGATAGTAACTTAGAACTTTATGTTCTTCTGAACCTTCAAGTTGGTTGAGTTGTGCCATCCTAAACAGTGAGTGGGTTTTCTCCTCTCATATATTTTTCCATCAAATTTGAGTCACTTGAAAGAAGTTAATACATTACTTCTGTGATCAAGTTTCTATTTGCATAGGCAAGTTCTAATGTAGTCTGGAGGATTTTTAGATATACTGTATGAATCTAATAGAGCTCTTTTCTGTTGCTGTGTCTCCATTTTGTCCCTCTCCTGCACTAATTTGCAGGTTTAGGAAATTTTGAGACAATTAGGGATGCCAAGTGAATATATTTATGAAGGCTATTAACTATTAAGGCTAGTTTTTACTGACACTCAAAGCTACTGTGCCTATTAGACTCTTGAAGGTAATTCAAAATATTTAAGTTTTGCTTCTGCTCAGAATCACCATTCTTTAAATCCATCTCTTTCCATGGAAGACCTTTCAGTTCATAAAGTTAACTTTTGTGAATTTATTCTCTCTGTGTATAATAGCACAAACACAATTTATTATAACTTATTTTTAAAAGAGTACAAATACCTACACTGTTCTCAAATCAAAGACTGATAAAATACCTTTCTGAGTCCTATCACTGACCTTACACTGGTGGTGGTAAACTCTCTGGCTCCTACTGAGTGCTTATTCCAGGTCCTTGTAGGTTATTCCTGTACCAAATTACTACTCTTAAGTAGACAAAAGGCATTTTGTATGCTTTATGTTCATCTTTATTACAGGAAGGGAAAATGCCCTTCTTGTAATAAACATGCCCACAGCCTCTTGTCTTATGCAAAGAAGGATAATACTAAAGGCTAATTATCTTGAGCAAAAGGCAGAGTACCTCTATAAAAATGCAAAGGAATGGGAAAGTATCTTTGGGGACTGAAAGGGTTAATGATTTTGAACTATGGGGAATGCTTGTGTTAGGGTGTATGTTTGAGGATTTTTTGGCTGAGTCTGTTATAAATTTGCTAGAAAATTGTAATTATGCAGTTAATCCAAAACTAACGCATCTCAGACATTTCTGCCTAGCACACATTAAGGAGAATAACTATGCAGAATGCCCTTGAACAGTTCTGCACTTGGTGGTACTCTGCAAGCATGGGTGTTAAACTAATTTTTCTGTGTTCATATTCCCTTTGTTCAGGTTTTCCTTTAAGCAACAAAAAGTTTTAAACTTTGGATTCCAATATCAGGTTGTTACTATGGTATCTCTTCAGAAAGAAAAACTTCTCATGTTTTTTTTCTGAAGCATTACCTGCACTTGCTGAAAGTAATTAACTACACTTCCAAACTAATGAAGCCAGTCAAGAGTAACTGGAACCTTGCCATTAATATAAGTGAGAGTGTTTATCCTCTTCCACATGCCTAATGTTTGTGAATATCATTCAAGGACTCCTTGAATAGTCCCAGCTCTAAGACTAGCTCATAATTACTTCCATCCCCATCAGAGTGTATCACCATCTGTGGGCTGTGTAGTAGGTTTCTTCTTGCTGCTTTTATCTGACTTGATATTTTTTTTTAATGCTGCACAAATGACCTCACCCAGCTTCAACACTTGATGTAGCCACAGCTCCATCTTTGCTTTCAGGTGGTTATGATACTCATCCTTTCCCCCTCTTTGCTTCTGAACTGACAACCCTGTTCTTTCACTTTCTCAGTTAATGAAAACCCACCACCCAAATCTCCATAACAAAAAAAACTATATGCAAATACAGGAGCGAGATTCAGGCTATGAAGTTTCACATTCATGCCTAAACTTAGGAGAGAGAACCAATTTGGATAAACCTTCATCTGTGGTGGTTTGGGTTTGTTTTATTGGTGTTTTATTTTTCTCATAGGCCAGACATTTTCTGCTTCATTATGTTGACAGTTGCAAATTGTATCCTAGAATCTTTAGATCTGTTGACACTGATACACATGGGATGTGTAGAGAAATGCCTACAGATCTAACTTGGTTTCCTGAGCTGTTTTGTATGTAAACACTGAGCTTGGGTGCAGTTTGGAGGTCAGCTGTTTTCTTGGGGATCTGGCCCTTGATGCTGCAGAAATACATCAGTGAATGAAAGAAAATTCAGAAACGCAGCAGGGCATTATGTCACAGGTATAATTGCTTGTGGTGCAAATTTACCTTACCAATATGGTGCTGTTTTCTGTTGTATCATTCTCTCTTGAACTTATCTGTGCCTAGCAGCCTCCAGAATCGCAAATGCACTAGTCTCCTGCACTTTGTAGCCTGACTCCTTTCATATTTCTTTATTACATCATTCCCTAGAAGTTGTAGGATTTCAGAAGCAAATGATTTTTAGCTAAAGGCTATTAAGTTTGAGTTTGTAATAGCAAGATTAGAACATAGGTGATGCAAGTTGAAAGATTGTGAAGTTGTGTATGGAACAGCCCAAGTGCCTCATATTTTGCTGGACTTTTGGGCTTCCAGTTCAACAAGTTATTTGGGGCTGCAGCGCCTGAGCACAGAGTGATTCATCTTTTTTATTTCATTTGGGTTTTGAGTCAGTTCTTCTTCAAATGTGTTTTAATGGCATATAATTTCCAAGCACATCTGGCAAATATTTTCAGTACAACTGTAGCATGCAAGCCTTACTGCCAGCAGGGATGTGCATCTGCATCAGGGTGTCAGTTTGATATATCTTATTATGTCAAAAACAATCAAAACACTTCCAAATTCCTTTGGCACCTAATATGTCTCAACATGTTTCTCTAAGCCATGCTACAGCTTAAAATAAGTCACCCTAAAGGTGCACAGATGAGGATAAGCTTTCTAGTAATCAAGCATGAATGCAATGCTCTTCACTTGTGGAATCTATAAATATGCAGCTGTTGGGTCAGTGATAAATGTGAAATAGTTGTATGGCAGCCAAAAATTTTCCTTTACATGTTCTTGTGTACAAGTATATCTTAATGATATTGATACTGGTATATTCTAATAATTTAATCTTAAAATTAACAACTATGAGTAACTATTCTTAATAAAAATACATCCTTTCACAGTTTGCAGCTAAGATTAAGATTACAGCTGAAGTATTAAAAAAAGTTTTCTAGCAAAATTGAATGTATTTTGAAGGATTTTTTCCTATGTCATTGTGCTAGAACTTCCTGATGTGCTTGAGGAAACTCTTCTTCACCGCCCATTGAGGTGTTAATTTATTCTGTGTTTTGCTGGCCTCGATTTAGCTGGTTTATCTGGCTGCATCTTTTTGTCTAGGGACCCATTATTAGATTTCTTTTAATTCTCAGATCTTTGAGTAGTCACTTCTGACTATCAGTGCTTCTTGTAGAATCCCTTTCCAAGTGTCAATCTGAAGTTTTTGATTACTTTCTTTGATGCCATCTCTAATCCTGATGGTTCACATCATATTTATTGCTTCGTAAATTCAGCTAATTTTTTCCTTGCTAGATTTACTAGTGTTCCAGAACTTGCTGTACTGAGAAACATGCAATAGTCTACTTTCCAGTAAGAAACATTTACATTCGAAAGTGATCTCCACATTCAGTGTGGTACAGAAGTCGTAACAGTTGTAGCCAGCCTGCTAACATCATTTGACCGAGGTGTCTCTTCCATGAAGCTGGGATTAAAATTCCAGGGTTTTGTCTTTATTGCTTGTGTCTGCTCTTTCTTCATGATTAAGTTTTTGATCTCTTTTACATTGTAAATTTTTGTTAGTTAGATTCTCTCTGCACATTTCTTATCTTTGCTGCTTGGTCCTAAGGAACCAAACCCGATGAGAATGGTTTTCCAGTTACCAGAATCCCACTGCAGATTACACATGTAGACCCTTTTTATGTTGCTTAGTAATTTTTCTGAAGGGCACAGTCTTTGTTAATGGAAATGCCTTGAATTTATAGCAGCTACAAGCAAGATGAATTCTGTGATTAATTTCCCAAGATATACTCTTGGGGCAGTCTATAATTTGAACAGTGGCTTTGCTAGATGGATACTTATATATTAATATTAATGTTTATTTAACATGCTCTCTATCCATCTTGTTAACATCTGTTGTATTAATGGAAACTATTGCCAAATAGTTTCAAGAGTGATGGTGATGAGATAGCATCACCATCTGAATGTTGGTTTGTATTGGACTTTAGATTTATTGTCCCTGTTCTGCCCTTAGAAGAAAGGGAATCTCTCAATTTTCAGTTTTCTTGAGCAGAAAGAACTTTAATAGTTGAATCATTTGATCTGGATATTGAAAGGATTACTATTATTGTTCAGCCCAACTGACCTTCTGGAATTTGAGGTAGGTATTCAGCTGTTCAAGGTTTTGCATTTTCTGCTATTTTATTGCCCTTATCGTTACATGAAATGCTACATTATCAGCATACTTGTGTTGGTTTTGTACTGGTTCCAGCTGCAGTGTGCAATGACTTGTTGAAACCTTGACATCTGTTTTCCCTTTTCCTCCTTTTTTTAGAAGTCAACCATGTTGCTGTTTTTCAGTGTTGCATGCTGAGCCTTAACGTAGCATGTGTACCTAGCAAAAAAGCATCATACATCTCAGTTATGTTCCAGACAGTATATGATGGAGTGCTGTCCTGCATGCTCTTTATTAATGGCTGTGGCTGAAAGAAATGCAGTGTACAGCACTATCATCAGAATCCACCATCAGTCAGTAAGCGAACATGAGATCATTGTGTCATGGCTATTAAAGTGATGCCTACATTGTAGCACTGTGATTTTGGAATTAAAATGCTTTCAAAGAAGGAAAAATAAGTCTCCCATCTCTAAACATATTTGAGTAGATAGATGTTATTGCACAGTTCATTTGCTACCTGAATCACTAGTTGAAATCTGGTTCTACTACAGACATAAGGTGCAGTAAGTTTGGTTCAGATATTAATAACTCTTACAAATTCCGTGTTTCTGCCTGCTTCTGCAGTGCACAGTCTCTCTCTCACAAGAACAAGAAAGCCAGAAATATTATCACATTTGGCAAAGACATATTGTGAGGTAAGTTGCTCTGAATCCAAACACCAACCAAACAAAAGGGATTCTTTGTTTTTAAGGGGCTTTTCAGAAACTGCCTCCTTGAATTGCCACCAGGTGGACCTGATGACATGCTACTCTCTTAATTTGGATCCTTTAATAATGGTGTGTAGACTGTAACTTTGACCTTTTGGTGTATTAACCAGTGATGTATATACTGCAATTTTTGTAAGAGAGGGATTTGCAGTATCTAAAACAAAATTACAAATTGAAGATTTCCATTTGGATTCGGATCCAGACACCTAGTAAATTTTATTCAGACAGTTCCCAGATAAGTGGTGTTTCCTGCAGTCTCAAAAGGAAGATTGTGTGATCTCCTGGTATCTCAGAAAGCAATTGCATCTTGCTGCCACAATTCCCATCAGGGAAGGTAGAGAGCAGCATCTTACCAGCCGGGCAGATCAGGACCCAGCTTTTAGCTTCCTCCTGAGCAGAAGTTCACAAAAGTAAGCAGACCTCTGGAAAAACACATAGTGGATTGTGGTGGAAAATTAATCAAGGGCTCATACTTTCCTTATAGAATGTGTTTGGTGGATCTCTTCATTGAAAATAGAAATAATAGTGCTATATACTTTTAAGTAAAATGATGAGAGTGCCTTTGGCTGAAAAATCGTGTGAATTTGAGGAGAAAGTATGATCAGGCGCCTTAGTGATCTGCAATAATTTGGAAAGAAAGATATTTTGAGAAAAATTTATTATATACACCTTATTTCTGAAATTTATGAATGAAATCCAAGTTTGCAAGATTTTTGAGGGAAATACATTAAAACTACTTCAAAAATAGCAGACCCACTAATTGTTTTATGAGGAAATGGGACAATATAATGTATTTATTAAACACAGCAAGTGTAACTGAGTACACTGTTTAATATTTTCTAGCACTAGAAGTCTACCTGAAAAATATTTTTATCTGTACTTCAAAAAGACATTTCCTTTTTACCTCCAAATCTGCAATTATAATTCCTAGAAATTGGCACCTGACTGCATTTTCCGCTTGAATGAATTCATTTCATCTAGCTGGTTTCTGCCCCCTCATTTACCTACTCTAAGCACCTAGAAGGATAGGATTAAGTCATCAGCTAAAATTTGTCATGAAATGTGAACAATAAGAATTCAGGACTGATTGTTCCTACTTGTTTTAGAAACTTGACACACAGACATGAGAATCTAGTCCAGTATTCCACTATTGACTGCAAACGTAACAAAACTGTGAATTTTAGTTTTTTAATATATTTGGCATGATATTCTAAAAAGTAATATTATCCTAACCTATTTAAAGAAGATAGCATTTTCACTTGTAGTATGATTGATGATCGAAAAGTCACTTGGGTTTTCTGCTGCATGGCCTTCAAACTGTAGGTTTTTCTTTCGTAAGAAGTTTTATCCAGCCAATGAAGTCTCAAGTGTCACTCTTTTTTGAAGGACACACTGGCAAGCACATAACACAGTTTAAAAAGGCTCTGAAACCAGCAGCCTTTGTTTGATTCCAGTTTCAGGAGTACAATGGTTTGAATGGCAAATAAGTAGAAGTAAACACCATCTTGACAAAGAGGATATATTAGCCATACTAGTATAAGTGTATGAACAAGCTTCCTTAGCATTTCTTGCTTATTAGATCATGAGCAACATATTCTGTGCTTAATTTTTCTATTCCTGAGTATCTGACAGTAGAATTTGGTAATAATCACAAAATTAATAACTCACAGGGGCATGGTACTGCATTTATCTTTTTCAGCAAAAGGCAACTTGTATAGCTGCATAAATTGTTTCCTTTGTGCATACATTATGAAATTCAGATACATTTCAACAGAAGTCCACAGAACTGGGTGAGATAGTATCACAGTTTTCCTGGTAATAACTTGCAAATGTTTTTGGTTCATTTGCCTAGTCTTTGAAACTGCTTTTTACTCAAGCACCTAAATAAAAACCAACAAGTGTTCTGCTTAGTGATCAGAAATTAGAGTAACATTAATTTTCTGGTTCTTAAGATTATCTAAGTACACTGTTTGTTCTTAAAATAGTTGCCACCTGTTAGGACAGAAATACAGGAGAGCTGCTGAAGTCCGCACTTTATATATTTGACAACGGAAAGGTAGCATTGTATTGCAGCTGATAAAGGAAAATGCATGTATATGGCAGAGAAAAAGAATCCAAATGTAGTTGAACTGTCATATCAAATCCCATTGGCCTATTAGTTACATCTTCTGCTGTAAAATCAGCCATTTTCTCAATGCTCGGTCATTCGGTAAATATATCCTCTGTTTAACATTAATGCATTTTAAACTTGTTTTTTTCTTCCCTGTCCCTTCGCAACTTTTGTTCTGATGTTTGAATTGTACATCACAAACATGTTGATCTATTATACCATTGCTGTAGGATTAACAGAAGGATATTTTACAGTGAGTAGCAGGATTCAGTTTCAATTAAATGCAAAAGACTGTAGGTGATGTGGCCAAGTGATTCATTATTTAAAAGAAATGTTTAGCTAGTGTATGTGTTCAGCATTTATGAACAAGATTGTCTGGGCTCTGGGGCTGCAAATTTATCTCACTTTTAATTGTGGTGTAGGAATATGCACTGTGTATTTGACAGGGAAAAAGCACTTGGGGATGCACTTTTGACAGATGGACACCCTGCTTCTTAGTACAGTGGACTTCTAAACCTGAAGGTTTGCTTTCTGTTTCTTTGCCAAAACATTGCTTAGAAATTGCCTCAGTCGTTGAATTGCTCTTAAGTATGTCCTTCTGCTTACTTGCTTGAATAAAGCAATTGAGCTTTACCTTTTGTATTCTTAATAAGATTTGAAATTTTCAAAATTAATTAAAATAGCAGTTTAGATATAATGGTAAATAATGTCATGAATAACATACAATTATGTTTGAGATAGCACCTGTGATGTTTGCTTTCCCTGGATGTGGGAGTATTTCTGATTTATGCTGCAACATATGGTTACCTGGCCAGCTGCTGCTTCCAGTAGGTGTTATTGAGCTGCTGGGAAAAGAGAGCATCCCTCTATCATTTCTCAGTATGGATAGATAGAAAAGGCAATAATAATGCTTGATCCTGCTTTTTGTGTCACCCTTTGGAAGAGTGGAGGGCATAAATCTTCTTTATGCTCTAGCAGCCTCTTATCTGCCAATAAAATGCTGTGGGCCAACTATTGGACCACAAACAATTGGATACAGCTTTGATTCAGAACTTAGACCAAATGTCTATCTTTTTATTGACTCTGTGGGGAGATTGGGTAATGCATTATGTGTCCTGTTGTACACAAGTCATTGCTTGTTTGCTAGTTTTTTATTTGCTACATGTTCTGCAGTAGTTTTAAGGAGTAGCCAGTGCCACAAGTTTTGACTTCCTTGCTGAAATACAAATTCTGGTTTTGTAAGACATACTAAACAATACAATTTTGAAGCTGCATGAGAAACAGAGTTACAACTTACTACTCAGATTTTTTTAACTATTTTTAGTCCTGGGATGTTGCTTTGGAGTGTAGCAAATTATGGGACCTTGAGTACAAGTATCCTTATGTACCAGTGTGATGTTCTTGCTATGATTATCTCCTTCAACAGTTCATCTCATCTAATCTATTTAGATAGCAAAACCTCTGCAGCGCGTAAAACTTGGATTCTGACTAAATAAAATTACTGGCATCTGTCAATAATCTGGGGAAGTGGAGTTCCCAAAATATTCAAGATGAATCAGTTTGTGGATAACACAAACCCTTTGTTGAGTTCTTATTGGCAACTTAATAATTATCAAATTTAAGGATAAAGTGCATAAAACACAAAAAGTATTGATTGCTATGTCAACCTTACGAATCCAGATTTCCTCGGTCTAAGTTGTGTGTGACAGTGACTGTCAAAACAGACATAGCAGAAATAAAAGAGCCTCTGTAGAAACTCTACTGAAAGTTGTGTTTTTCTGTAGATAGCACGATGTGCAAGGCACTCCAGTTTTGCAACTGTAAAAGCTTATGCTTCATTGGTCTTCAACCATTAGAGGACTGGGTGAGGCTAGTAAAGGTGTTTGTTCCCCTCACATATGGTAACTGCAAGACCTGAAATACTTTTTAAAAATTCCTCTGAAATGCCTGCTAATAGTTGCTTTGAGTGGACTGGAATCCTGCGGGACAGGAGCTGGCTAGTTAATGTAAAACATGTATACTGAGTTAAGGTTTCAGTAACAGTAACAAAGTATTTGAGACTGTAGGCAGAGGGGTGAAGTAGTATCCTAAATCTAGGATGTGAAGAGGAGCACACTAAGATTATAGACTTGGGAAGCCCGTAGTTTTGCAGGTTATATTGTAACCTCTTAAACTGGAAATATAGAAGATGTAGTTTTCTGATGGCTGTAATCAATGATATACATTGGTATACAATAAGGGATCCAAAGACTACACCACTCTGGAAATAAAAGAGTGGTTTGAAACAGCAAAGAAATGTACTGATTATAGTCTTTGCAAACAGGAGAATAACTAAATATGGTACCATGAAATGTCTCCCAGAAGGGAGATTTCCACTGAAATTATGTGGCTCTGATAAATTGGAGTTATATTGAGGATGAGGAAAAAGCATTTCAGAAAGAAGCTTTTGTTGAACTTGCAGATACTATCCTTAGTAAATTGATGCAGAGATTGTAAAGCTCCACAACTTTATGCCTGTGGTGCTCTTTAGAGGGTGCTGAATGTGGGACAATTGCATTGTGTTGCCAGAGTTTTGTAGCCAGGGTATAGAGTGAATGGAAAGAGTATAATCAAATAACTCAAATATAGGGGAGAAAATGGAGTCTGGTAGAAAAGGAAATGGCAGCTGCTTTTTGCAGGGTACATTGTTGTGGTGTGTGATGTAGAGATCCGTGCTTAAAGAGAGAACTGAAGTGAGAGGGAAGCAGTAGTGTTTTAAGTTAGAGGTGGCTGCAAAGAAAGGTGTCAGTGCTGGTGACTTCTGCAGGTAAGAGTTAAAACAGGAAATTAAATATTAGTACACTGAAGGGTTTGAGTAGTGAAGTAGAGGGACAAAAGATGCAATGAGCCAGTTAGAAAACCAAAGGGCAGCAAGTTTACTTTTGATACAGGAGAACAAAAGAAGGAGAAAGGAGGAGATGCCCACTCTAGGCTTGATAATGCTGTCCCTACATTTTTCCTCTTTCCCATGTGAATGTGTGTTATTTTGTTCCACAGTAGGTAGTTAGTGAAATTGTGCGTTGGTGCAGCTGTCAAAGTAAGATAACATTTGTGGAGGAGTAATTTTTGGATGTGCATAGGAGCTACATTCTCACTGTTCTTATCCTGTCTGCCACAAATCAGTTCTTGACAAGAAGACTTTTAACTGGTTGTGTTAGTGGTTCCCATAGAGAAACATTTCATTAAAAAATATTAGTGTTTCTCAGCATTGCATTCATGCATAAGCCCATGGGTTCCCTGTTGGGAAATAACACTGGCTGTCCTCAAATTCAGTAACAAAAAGCTTGTTTACTGAATTAGTTTTAATCTGTCAAAAAAAATTGTGTCTCACCTAATATTTCAGGCCAAGCTCTGTTAGAACTGCCAAGTTTCTATTAACTTTATCTGAACTTTAGGGGATTAATTTGGAAGTTTTTTGTCTTTTTTTAATGTCACAAATGAAACACATTCCTCAGGGAGGTGATGGCACAATTGCAAAACCTGAGATCTTAATTTAGATTGATTTTCTTAAGTGTGCTATCATTTAGTGCAACACAGAAAAAAAAAAAAAGAAAAACAAAACCAAGCCAGAGGATATTAAGATTAGTGTATAAAGAATAGTGTGGAAGGGTTTTCTTGTCCTTACAAGAAGCTGTTGCTGACCAAGACAGAAATATTTATTTTAACTGAGGAAAACAAATACTTGACTCCTAGTGATTTGTTTGCCAGGTGTTAGCTGGATAAAGATCATAATGTACTCCCTAGGCCAAGCAGCGTGTGGCTCAGAATGGATGTTGATGAATATACAAACTGTAGTAGACTGATCCTACATCTTCAACAATTTAAAAAGTAGAGCAACCCCTATACTGATGATCTAGGGAATAAATGGAAGAGCAGTCAGTTGTGAGCTGGTGCTGATGAACAGGTAGCTGAGGCAGAAGGTGTGTGTAGGGTGAAGCGCAGCTCCTCTGTGTTTGAGGATGCTGGCTTGCTTTTCCTTTCCTCCTTTAAGGCAGCAGGAGGGCAAACTATTTCTGTTGAATTTGAGTACAAAAATTCCTGTTTCTATCTATGATGTCATCTTGTGTTTATCTATTTTGGAGGGATTTCAGAGACGTTAATCTACAATGTGGCCTCACAAGTTGGTAAAGACTAGCTTCAGCCATCTGAACCCCTACAGTAACATCACTTCATTTACAGAAACCCCTACGGTAACATCTCCTCTTCATTTACAGAGGGCACTCTTGTAATGAGAATCTCATGATAAAATGCTCTTCACTGAAAAGCTCTCACAGCTTGGTGATGCCGTTATCACCATGGAGATTTCACTCTAACAGAAAAGAGCAAATTTGTTGCCGATCAACTTTAGAAATGTGTAGCAGATATCTCCCAATGCCTTTGTCTAAGCCATCACCTGAGGACAGAATTTGGATCAGAAGCTGAAAGAGGAAGTGCATATATGCTGATCATAAATTATATTTTTTGTAGACAGCTGGGTCTCGGGAAGTGGCATGTGTGTAATGACAGATACATGTGAAAGTGCATGAATAAAAAGCTCAGTGCCCAAGCCAACAAGGGAGTGTATTAGACCAGCCTTAGGCTTGAGTGAAATATTCAAATGTGATCTGTGAATTCTTGTTGAGGTCTAATTCCTCCCCCTCGGAAAGAATATTTCTTGCTGTTATCCCATAGGCCAAACAAAATGGGGTTAACTAAGGTTCAAAAAAAAAAAAAAAAAAAAAAAAACCCAAAAGCCAACAAAACCAAAGGAATTGAGCTATCAAATTTAGAAACTATGAGATTTAGAAATTTAGAAACATGAAATCTTTATTGGTATGTTTGGATTTCTTGTTTCACATCAATGACCTAAGAAGCAATTGTACCAGTACGGAATGATTAATTTCTGATTTTACTGAAACCGTGAAATCCTTCTGAATGATTAACGGTTGTTTTGCTGGCCTTTCTGCTAGGGGAAGCTCTACACAGTAAGAAATATATTACAAAACTGAGAAAAGCATTGGGAAAGCTAGTGTGGAAAGCAGCCCTATACTGGCTGGGAGAGAAATATAGTAATGTAGAAGGTCTCTTCTGTTCCTGTAATTTTGCTGGGATTATGTAGTTAAACAGCTATGTTAATACTTATATAAACAAATTGAACTTGGGGGTACTGGTGGATGAAAAGCTGAACATGAGCTGGAAGTGTGTGCTTATAGCCTTGAAAGCCAACCACATCCTGGGCTGAATCAAAAGAAGTGTGGCCAGCAGGTTAGGAGAGATGATTCTGCCCCTCTACTCCTCTCCTGTAAGACCCCACCTGGAGTACTGCATCCAGCTCTGGAGTTCTCAGCACAGGAAAGACATGGACCAGTAAGTCCAGAGGAAGGCCATGAGAATGATCAGAGGGATGGAACCCCTCTGCTATGAAGAAAGGCTGCGAGAATTGGGATCGTTCAGCCTGGGGAAAAGAAGACTCCAGGAAGACCTTCTATTCTGTGGGACAGTGGTTTCAGTAGGACCTTTTGCAATAGGACAAGGAATAATGGTTTTAAACTAAGAGAGCGTAGCTTCAGACTAGATGTAAGGAAGAAATTTTTTACAAGGAGGGTGATGAGACACTGGAACAGGTTGCCTAGGAAGGTGGTAGATGCCCTATCCCTTGAAAATTTAAAGCCATGCTGGATGAGGCTTTGAGCAGCCTGATCTAGCTGTAGAAGTCCCTGCTCACTGCAGGAGGAGTTGGACTAGACGTCCTTTAAAGGTCCCTTCCAATCTGAAATATTCTATGATTTTATGATTCTAATAGCTCTTAGGAAAATCCATAGCTGTCATGAGGCTTCTTACTGAAGTAGTAGTGAAATCAGTTCAGGATCTAATCTGAGACGTTCCTCCATGAA
>JASSUY010017183.1:0-10097 GCA_032466535.1 Forpus xanthops
CTCATTGCTTCTGCTGAACTCTGTAACACACCAAATGCTCCAAGGATTCAGTGACATCCAAACTATCATGCAGAATTCAAGCCAAAACTCTACAGACCAATTAAAGCTTTTTACTGCACTCAGGACTTTCAGTGACCCCTGCTTTACCTGGGATTTCCTTCCACATCTACAGTATTTGCTATTTGTGGTGCATCGTGAGAAACTGCCAAGCGCAACCAATCCAGTCGTACAGATTCAGGCTGCAGAAGAGATCTAAGGAGAGATGACCTAGAAAACATAACACAGAGGAAAAAATTACCAGTTTTAAATATACCAGACATGGAGGAGCAGAGACTGGGTGTGGACAACAGAAAAAAAAAAGGAAGAAACAAAAGAGATAATATGAAATATGGAAAAGCCTGGAACGATTTATACTGTTAGATACAGAGAAGACCACAAAAAGCCATTCAGTTTGCAGGCTGGGTTCACCTAGGGGGTTGTTTTACTTTCTCTTAAATGCTGTCTGACCTTAGATCAAAAATAGTCAGCTTCATTGCAAGTATTATTTAGAAAAATCCTTTTAAAACTAGCGTCTAATCTAAGAAAACAAACAAAACAACAAAAAGCCAACCAACATTGAGACCAACTAAAACTGACAGAATGAACTGGAATCTATTGCTGAAGAACATCAAGATAGATACAGAAAGAGTAAAAAAACCTCCAAAAGCCAAAACCAAACAAACTCCATAGAGCTATGTAATTAAGACAGCAGACAGATTAAAAAGATTCTGTATTCCCTTTACCTTTTATCCTCTGGCTTTGATTTCACCAGACTATCTAAATATGCTAAAAAGTGAGCTGGATCATTCCTGCAAAGCTGTTGGATATCAGAAGGCAAGAGGGAGGGGTGGAACTTGATCAAGGGCCGAAGAGCTGTTTCCCCAAATTTTTCATAAAGCCTAAAGAGTGAGAGGACAAACAGCAAATTATAATTTGTCAAGATCTCTTGCAAGTTCAAGACAGCACTGAAAGCTGATCTTTTAAAAAGATTCCCAGAGAGCTTCATGAAATATTAAGCAAACCGAAGAAAACTATCCAAACAAAACCCTCTTAGCTACAAACCTTTGAGCATGTACCAGTAAGAGCGGGCTATCATCCCAAGGCCCCAGGTCATGCAGCAGCTTCAGTATTTTCAACATATCTTCATTTTCCATTGCTAAAGCCACTGGGCTGTGACAAGTTAGTTCTGAAATAAATCAGCGCACAAGTTACAACATCAGGGCAAGTTGGTGTTTTTTTTCTTCACACACAGAGCTGTTGCTAAGCGTAAGGACAAGAGTTACCACTACTTTCATAGAACTCCCTAGCTAACAAGTGAACAGATCCTACATGTTCGTTTCATAGAAATCAACATCACTCACCTGGGCTTACAGCAAATTGCAGTTATGAAATGATACAATTAAGGCATGGAATAATACTCTACATATATTTTCCTTTTCTTTAGACTTTGAAGATGTTAATTTTTTTCTTGTGTGAAAAAACAAAACAAACAAACCAAACCCCAAAAAAACCCAGCCCACTGCAGGACTTATGGCTTGCTGAATATAATACAGACCTGCAGCACTTTTTTGTATTTTACAATTTGCCTCTATAAGTAAAAACTTCAGCTTGGACACTGACTTCACAGAATGCAGAATTCAGCATGAACCTCCATCCTGATGAAATGCAGGTATTAATTTACAGGCAACAAGGACAGTCAAAATGGGGACAAACTAGGAACACATACATTACTTTCACTTCTAAGGCTGTTCCAATCCAAATAGTGAACAGATTCCCAAAAACCCAAATATTAGATGCCAACCCTCAAGATTCTGTTGCTTGACTACTGTTTGCACCAAATCAATGCTAAGACTTTAATTCACTTTTGTAAAAAATGCATAAAGCAGAAGCTGAATGTACACAACAAAGTTCTGTTCTCCAACATAATCGGGAAGCTTTGGTTCAATAAATCTAAAGAGGCATCAAAAAAATCAGAAATGATTTCTGTGGACAGAGGAAATCTGAACTGATCACAAGGTGCTCATCGGCACAGAACCACCTACTCCATTCAGTTTTGTTTAACTTCGACCACATTTCTCTAGAAGCTAAAGAATCTTCTGTTTCCAGTGCAAATACCAAAGCCCCTCCCCTTGTGTCTTCCTTGTTTCCACAAATATCTGATTCTAATTTAGATGCTTTGCTCTTTGAAGCACATTTGGTTTTAGATAGGTCTGGTCTGTAATCGCTACAACATTCAATCAATAAGCTCCATATAAATTACAAGGGTCAGAATTGCAAAATGTGAGGAGAGGAACTGCAGTTCTTCATAAGTTAGCATTTGGGGGGAAAAACAAGATAACTGACTAAACCGAAAATGGAATAAAGCCTCTCACACGCCAACCATCCTCCCCCTCCCACACTACACCTGCAGAAGGAAAATTTGCAGACAAAAATGGAAGTGTCTTCAAGCTTCTTGATTTTTGTTCCTAAGCAGTCTTACTTTCAGTTTATCAGTAATAAAATTATCATTAGTTACCTTTCAAGCCTGCGATGTATGTTTCCCATACATTAGGACTGTTTGCATGTATGGTTATAATACATTGCTTTAGTCTTTTTAAATCCAAAAGAAAGAAGTAGCTTCGCATAAATCTACAACCCAGGGTGCATGAAGCTGCTAGTGGCAGACTCCCATTAGAACTTCCCTCAGCATCACCACTTCCACAAGAAAACACAGACATCTCAAAACACAGCGTTGTCAACTCAACAAGATCTTTCTGAACATCTGGTTCTATGACACATGGAGGAGACACTTGAAAGCCGCAGTCCAAAGGTCCTTTAAAATCAGTACTGTTTTCACACATGGCCTTGCTTACACAAGTTTCTTCAGTATTTTCCTTTTCGGTGTAGTTTTCCAAGATACTACTCCATTCTTTGTCTTTTGGGTCTCCATCCATTGGACCTAGTCGTAGGTTTTCTTGCAGAACTGCACTCTGTTCTTCAGCACACACAGTCTTGTGGTTCTTGACAGCGGAAGCAGAATGCTCTTTGCTGCCAAACTTTTCTTCTAGACAGACAAGCCATTCCTGTAAAACCCTTCTCATACACTGTGGTTCTAACAAAACCAGAGGATCCTGGAGTTTGGCTCTGAAGCATAAAAAAAGAAGTTTGCTAATTTGCTTAAAAGTTATAAGATGCCACAAGTGAAATATTAAGTGTCTTTTGTGTAACTCAAAGCATATTCCTAAATTTAGTTTGGTTTTTGTGTGTTTGAGTGCATCAAACAGAATTTAAGCTACTCAAGCTGTCTACATTTGTTCTTAGTATGTTCCAAGTTCCCCAAGGTTTCTTTCAGAATGTATTTCTGTTTGTTACATGGGTTTGGTTGTGTTTTTTTTTTTTAAACTATGCTTGTAGTTAGAACAAAAAGGTAACATTAGAGTGCCTAAATAAGCCTTTAGTGGGTTTTGCTCTGCTTTAAACAGGGCAAACAAATAACTAACCAAATGAGATCATTTCAGATCATGTTAATGGACATTAAGAGCATTACGCTTACATGTATGCAATGAAATAAGAAAAAAAAAAAAAACATTTTTCTAACAAAGCCCAGTATCTATACACTAAAAGGTCATCCTGCTTACATAGTTTCTGCTGTTGCAGCCTTGAGATCTCTTAGGGGATCCTCCTCTGGAAGTTGGCAACTCTGTGGTTCTAACCTAGAAAAAACACATTAATTTCAATCTTATCTGAAGTATTAGAACAAAGATTTAGATTAGACATTAGGAAGAAATTCTTTAGTATAACATGGTGAGACACTGGCACAGGTTGCCCAGAGAAGCTGTGGCTGCCCCATCCCTGGCAGTGTTCAAGGCCAGGTTGAGTGGGGCTTTGAGCAACCTGGTCTAGTTTCAACCCCACCAAGCTGGGGGGGGGGAAGGAGCTGGAACTCGATAATCTTTAAGGTCCCTTCCAACCCAAACCATTCTATGATTATCTTCAATAATTTAAATGAGGAATTCCCTCAAGAATTTCCTTAAGTTTGTGAGGAAACAACATTAATTCCTTCATTAAAAAAAAAAAATCCACTTTGATTTCTAAAGAAGGAACAGCTCAACAGAAATTATGAATAGTATTACAGGTTTGCTCTTCATGCCTATTTTTCTAGCCTTCTACAGTAGATTTCTGCAGATAGTAAATAAAAATCAGCATCATGCCACTCTATCAAAGTTAGTCCAAAATGGTAAATTAGCAAAACGTTGGAATATGAAATAACTCTAGCTCTGTACGACAACCATTAAAGAAGTTCAGCATTTTACAGCTACCATTATTAAAAACAAACAAAACCCAACCAACAACAACTCAACCCACACGAAACAAAACCCAACCCACAGACATAAGCCACACAAACAAAAACAAAATAGAAAGACATTTTCAGGGAGCTAAGTGTTTACCCCCCACTCAGAAAGGACAGGAAATGAACTGCTGGACTCATGCCCGTAACTATACCTAGCATCAGAGATACGCTATATAAGAACTGCTGAATACACCATGTTCATACTCTTTAGTCATTACAGCACTGCGGAGACTGTGTGCTCAGCCACTCAGAAGTGATCATTGCCAAATCTGCTTCTAAGAAAGGAGTCAGGGAGAACCAGTGAAACCCACCATAGTAATGAAGGCAACTCCTTGTTCTACCTGAAACAGTGCTTTTTCTGCTATCGTCAGAACATTCAGCAAATGCAATTGTTAAGAAAAGGTCACTTTTGCGCTCACTCTTTCTTTTGCTGGGGAGGTGCTTCCAGATTAACATTCGGCTCCTGCAGCTGCTCGTCATCCTTTGCTTCTAGCCTTCCTCTAGCATCAGGGCTTATATGAAGCGTGCCAATCTTTTCAGTAGTTTTGCGTACAAAGCTGGAAACACTAGGAGTCAGAAGTTCAAACATTTATAACGGGAAAGTTCAAACATGAACAAATCACTTTCTTTCCATTCAAACCATGATTTCAGAAAACTTTGTAATCTGAAGAATTCTTGAGAAAAGGTTGAGGATACCAATGACCAATAAGAGCAAAACTCACTAATAAGCTGCTCAAAATTCTTACGTCAGTCATGGTCCATACTGTCAGCACAGAATAAAAACCTGAAGTACTTAAGACCTGTTTTTTTTCCTGCTGGAGAAACAGGATCGCATATTAACATTAGTGCTTACATCAGGATATGTATTTGAATGGAAATAAATGCAGGTCAGCCACACTGCATTTTAAAGCTCATAAACAGCATCGTTAGGAAATTATGTCACTCTTGGGGGTAAAACAGTTTTACAGTAGTCCAAGTTAATTCTTCAGACTACAAAGCTCAATATAAATGTCGCAGTCATGTCATCAGTCCCTAACCCTTCAGATACTTTATTCAAGAGGAAGCCCAGTGAACATACTGAAACCCAATTATTTCTACCACTGTCATGAAAGGAACTGTGTCATCCACAGCTGATCATAAAAATCGGCTTCTTGCTTTCTGGCCAAGAACTAGTTTAAGAGCGTCAAGAAAAAAGAAAAAACACAACTGTTTACTTGCTTGCCAGAGCATATGGCATCTTTTACTACACCAAAGTATAGCAAAAGATGGAAGCTTCTGTAGAAGACAGCACAAAACAATTGGATTTTAATGTATAGAAGGATTAAAGGTAAACAAAAAAACTTGAAGTGTGATATTAATGTATTTAATTATAAATTGAATGCAGTAAATACTTGAATATTTAATTATGATTAACAGAAACAATTATTACTGGTAAAGTCCTAAAATTTGCTTACAGTTTAAAAAGAATTCAGAACATTCAAAAACAAGGTTATTCCGAGATCCTCATACTATTGATGTGAGCTACAGTCTTCTGTTGCAGGACATAATTCACACACCTAAGTTATTATGGGAGGGCTATGCAACTTCTCACACTATCCTTATGGGCCAGCAACATTTTACCTCAGAAACTCGTATACGTCATTTTTTAAAATTCTTTATGTTTTTAATACCATCTCCTTTAAGTGTGTGTGTGTCCCTGTTTTTTTAAAGCAGGTTTTAGAACAGCAGTTTGATTTCTGCAGAGCAGACATTACCATATTTACTTGCACTGAGCATAAGCAACCATTATTCCATAAGCACTTGAGAAATTGCTTAGATTCACTAAAAGGCGCACATGGGGAGATAGCAGACCATGCGGTATACTTCGCAGCTATGTTTTATCACTATCTAGCATGCTTTGAATATTTTAATGTTTGTCCCTAAACAATGTCAGAAGCCTTCACTCATTCGTAAGAAATATAAGTACCAGAAAAGCAAAATCCCAAACCAATATTCAGTAAGTTAGCTTTAAAGACAAACCACAACCACAGTTCACAAGGCAATGTTGAACTTTCTCAGTCATTTAAGCATCCTTAGCCATTTCAAAGCAGAGGTTGAAATCTTGGCTCCACTGAAGTTAACAGCAGTTTTTTCTAACTTCATTTGAGAAGCTCTAAATAGTCTAGCAAACTTAACTGCATCTTCAGTTTTTCAGTTCAGATGCTACATTTCTGCATGAACTAAACCAGACTGCTACAAATTCAGAGGACAGAAAATGGAAAGACGCAATGGACGGATGAACCTGCTGCAAGTTTTACCTTTCTTTGACAGCCTGGAGAGAGACGAGAGGAGATGGGGAACGAAATGACAAAGGAATACTGAATGGAAGAAATGTCTCATTCCGGTCAGCCTCAACCGTCACAGATGTATGAGATACGTTGTCTAACAAATGGAATTGAAATAAAGAGTCATGAAACAATGACCTGACAAAAAATGGAATAGTGAAACAAGCTGCAAGTCACTAATTCATAAATGGATACTTTGCATGTGGCATTTTCCTCTTTAATGCTCAGGAATGTGAGGAGCCAGGAAAGTGCTACTTGGTTTCAAGGGCCATTTTATTACTGACTTTGGGCCTAGTATGTCTGCTTTGCTAGTAGTCTTTTGGCTCTATAACAAGGCAAATTATGATCAACAACTGTATGAAAATGGTCTTCTACAAGTAGACTTACAGTTCATTTAGGGGACAAAAATCTTGATTTAATCTACTGCCAGTTATTTAAACATCTAGGAAAATGAAGTATTATGGCATATATAAATTTACAATGCATGACTTCCTAAAATCTAGACCACATATGAGCACACAGAGACATAGAAGCCATGGTCAAGATATAAATCACCCTTTTATCTGAACAGACTTAAAGATATAATTGAGCCCATAGCTCTGGCATTTGGTAAGAACCACAGGAAATACAGAATCACCCACTATTGCCTTTTCTCTCTTATAGCCCTAGCAGTATGTACAATGTGTTTTGGGTCATCATTTTCTGGTACAAACATACACACCGTATCTTTAAGTGATGTAAAAAAGAAAAAAGGATCCTTTTAAGTAAGGATGACACTGCATTTTGCAACAGTCAGCACTGCCTGTACTGTTGAAAGGAAAAGATACCCTGCAGTTACAGAAATTCTACCATCAGAAACCACAGCATCACGATAGTGCCTAAAGGTCACGAGTGATTATATGACTGCTTGTAAATAAGGCTGCTTTTGTTCATTATGCGTATCAGAAATGTAAAAACTTCTGACATCTTACGTAAATGTGCAGGGAAAGACTAAATCCATTTTCTTAAATACCAAATTAAGTACACATGCTGCAAGAAGCATCTAGAACTTTTCTCAGCAACTTGGTTGTCTCTTGTTGAGCAGATAGAACTTCTCCATCTTCTGACATTCAAAAACTGTATCCTTTTATTTTAGTTTTAATACTGGAAATTATCCATGCCCTTCCAAGTTTTCTTGGCTTTATGGTGATACAAGTAAAGTCACACACGTAAAAGTAAGTGCAACAAACAGCATGCAGCTTAGTCAGCAGGACAACACTACTGACAAATAGGGAAGTAAATACTAATTTCTATGCTGTCCCTCCCCAGTACAGTTTTCCCTGAAAAAGTATCCAAATTCTCTCCATCCTCAACTGGCATCTACTCTCTGCAGAAGTTAAAAAGCAGCCTTTTTATTGGAAAGCCTTTTTAGCATACCTGGAACTAAGCCAGCTCCTCATCATGCCAGGTTTCGGCATCCCCTCCAAGTCCCAACCACAGCAGAGAACAAGACCGCTACTGTCCCTTTAGCTCTCATCCAGAGATAGACATTTGTTAGGGAAAAAAAAAAAAAAAAAAGCTCCCTGGATGGTCCAAATGTTAGTTATTAACATTCTATAATCCCTTCTACCCATGTAAGAGATGGTCCCCTGTGCCAAGGAAACCTTGGAATGAAGTTAAGAACACAGTAAACCTACTGTTTTCCTGAAGAAATATAAAGCCAGAACCAAGATTAAGCAATTCTTTCCTGGTACAAATATCACTTTAAGGACAGCAGCAGCAAAAAAAAACCCATTCAAAGCTCAATTAACACTGACATAGTCTGCTGACAGTATCTTAGCATTAATGCTGAATTGCATATTGAGGGATTCGGAAGGTGGAATTTGAGTGAAGTCCTAGCTTGGTAAAAGCCCTCTGAATCTTTTTTTCTTGTTTCTCTGGGTTTTGTTTCTTTTTAAGCTTAGATTTCTGTGGAGCCAGCATTTCACCCCAATGTTTCAGGAGAGAGTTTGACTGGAAGGTGGGGTGACTGTTCTCATTGATCAAACTAAAGAATTTAAATCACGGATATCACGATAATGGAAAGTAAGAATATAGAGCCAACCCAATCAGATTGTTATGAAGTAAACAGAAATTGCATCCAAATAACATTATTTTCATTCAGAAACATTACCAAGTTCTACTTGCTCATCTTCCTGGTGTGCAGGAAATTCTTTAAGCCTCTCATCTTCTGAGAATGTTTGACTGTGGAGAGAATTTGAATCTTCATCTGACTGACTGCCTCTTCGACTGATAACACGGTATATTCCAGAGTCTAAGACACTGAAACTTTCCTGTCAGAGAAGGGAGAGGAGTTAGATGTTGTACGAGTTGTACTTCCTTGTTAAACTTCCTGCAATGAACTCAACCCACCATACCCACACAAATAACCTCACAGCACTTCACAATTCACAGTCTGGAAAAGCCCTATATAACAGCATATTTTTGACATATGCAGAATGGAAAAAGACATAGGTGGCACTAAGTGTGCAGTCCAGTGACTTTATAAAGATGTATATGCTGCAACTGCTTTCAGGAAAGAAGCGTGTGAGCAACTGGTGTACCTGGCAAAAGGCAAAATAATCTCTCCTTTAGTGCTGCATCCAATATTGTCACTTTATCCCTTTGCAGCTGTGCACACAAGAGTTCATATTCCTTTTTGCTTGTTAATCATACCCGACTACCACACTTACAGATCCTGCTAAACTTTAGTTCCAGGACACACATATTTTCTTTTGCTCATGATAAGTTTATGAGGTTTAGTTTTCCAATCTGCTAATGAAAAAAGAAACCCTGTCTACCACTTCAAGATAGAATTTACATTAGTTTTTTTTAACATTACTTTTTAAAGTTAACTTTTCACTGTTAAAGTGAAAGCGGCAAATGATACTGTATTAACTATGAAATATTACTTTTCTTGAAAAGCTGCTGAGAAGTTAAGACAAAGCACAAACAGCTGCACATGTAAAAGAATATTAGAAACATGCTTTTTTTCCTTAGTGTTTTCTGCTTAAACTTCATAGGGTGAGACAATATTTTTAAATAGGACTAGGATTCTTCTGTCCAGACGTTCAGTTTTCACCACAGAAAACTACAGTTTTAGTCAAGATGACCTTAAATGAAGCATGTTAGGATACCAACCTCAGTTGTGGAGAAAGCCTTCTTTGATCAAACTTTGTCTGTATCTCAACCATTAGCCACAAAGTAACATGGGAAAAAGGCAGTGATCTGAAAGCTTAAAGAATGCAAGCAGTGGTATTTCATACATCTCTACCCCACCTGATTTTAGAAAATAGCATTATCAGCTATAGTAGTGTCATGGGTTCAGCAGCAGCAGTCATTTTTCTTTAAGCAGTAGCTGGTGAGCACTGTGTTTTGGATTTTTG